>VZTM01015459.1:75995-102303 GCA_013400555.1 Jacana jacana | reverse complement strand
TTGGAGGCGTCCCGTCCCCTGCCCCTCGGTCGCGGGGTTTGGAGGCGTCCCGTCCCCTGCCCCTCGGTCGGGGGGTTTGGAGGCGTCCCGTCCCCTGCCCCTCGGTCGCGGGGTTTGGAGACGTCCCATTCCCAGCCCTCGGTTGGGGGGGGGGTTTGGATATGTCCATCCCGATGTCCATCCCCTGCCCTCAGTCGGGGGATTTTAGTCCTTCAGAAAAGCATGGAAAGCTGTTTTGCCCTTCATTTAACTGTAGTGGTTTCTTTATTATTGCTTTTTAAAGTTAACGTATTCATGCTACAGCACTTAATGCAAATGGTAACGCCTGCAGTTAGAAACAGGTTGCACCCAAAGCGTTTAAAATAATTAATTTCAGCAGGCTTTGGTGGCTCTGAGTTGCTCATATGCGTTCTTAATCTGCCTGCTAATGAGCTTTACGGTCTTTTGACTGCTCGCTTAGGAAAATGGGATTTGTACGTCTGGAAACACTCAGCAAACACTTAGAAGTTTGCAATGTCTCCTAACCTGTTTTTTTTTCCAAAAGCTCTCTAATTGGAGAGAATGTGGAAGGTGGAAGGAAGATGGGGGGGGGAATACCCCACCCTACCCTACCCTTTCTGAATCAAAGTAGTGTGGGTTTCTTATCATAAAAAAAAAACCCAACAAAACAAACCCCAAAAAATTCTGATGTTGGTTGGAATAGTATTGGCACCCTGAGCTGGAGTCACTGGACTTCCAGCGGATGAAACGCGCGTGGGTTTCTTCTCAACGTGACTCTTCAAAACCCTGAGCTTTAACTGTAATTAATGAAACTTCCACAGCGTTCCTGCAATTACTCATGAGCTGGAGATGTGAGGCTCTGTGATCTAGAGATCTTGTTGAGGACATGGCGTTTCTGAAACCTAAATTGTCCAGTCTGTTGGCTCGCTGTATAAACTAAGGAAGTTGGAACATCCGCAGCCTGTGAAGCAGCAGTCCTACCTCCCAGGGGTGTTGAGAAAATGCAGGGTTGGAACAGCTTTTTTTTTTTCTTTTGTTGTTGTTGTTTCTTTTTGTCTTTATTTTTTTTTTTTTCCAGGCCATAATTAATCTGGTTGTGGGTGGTATTAAACAGTTCTATGTATAGTGCTGATGCTGTCTGTGTTTCATGCTTAATTGGTTTGATGTGTCAGTCTGTATGGGGAAAAGTCAATTTTCTTTTAATTTTTAAATATTTTATGGCCTGTAAAAGTACTGAGATGCTTGTCAGCTGTTGTGGTGCCCCCCTTCCTCCCCCAGTAGTGAATCTGGTGAAGAAACACAGTGCTTTGAGAAATCCAACCTGTTCTAAGTGGATTTAATTATGATACATGACAGTTTGGTCTGGAAAATACTGATGGGTAAGAGCCAGTTTTAGTTTTAACGTAGGTTTTTAATGTAGTTGTGTTTTCATACGCTTGATAAATATGGTATTTCAATTAATCACATAAGCTGTTTGGTATCTAACCCCCAAATAGTTTTAAATTCCTTTTTGCAAAGCTGGAAGAACTGTTGAAGGTTGGGAGAAAACCAGATGACGTGTTCAGGGGGTAATTTTTAGTTATGTTATCTATCGCTCTTTTCTTAGAAGATAAAACTTGCAGATGTGCCTCCAGATTAGGAGGGATTGCCAACACGTATCTGGAGAAGAATGGAATAAACTTGACATTCGGTCATTTTCATAGGTTTGAGACATGCAATCCAAAAGCTGCTGAGTATCAAGTGCTGCGCTCTCACTCAGGTGCTCTGATGGAGGTGTATGGGCAGCACAGCTGTAGGGAATAGGTTTTGGCACAAATTGAGCTGAATAAACAACAACATGCAGCTGGCAAGAGTAGGTGCTCTCCTGGGATACATTGATCCAGTTTGAATTACAGAGGGCTTTTGTTTTTGGTTTCTTTTTGATTGCACTTTGTGTCTCATCTTGAGTATTGAATGATCCAAAAAAAATACAGAGGAAAGTAGTGAAGTGGGTTGAGAGGCTCTGAACCTATGACTGATAAAAATTGCTTTATTTTGGGGGGTGGAAAAGGCTGGGAGGGGGGTGTGTGTATGTAAGAAATAGTTCAAAGAAGCATATTGATTTTTAAAAGAAAAACACAAACCAAAAAAAAAAAACCTTTTCCATTTGCTTTGTGGTTAAGGTGTAGATTAAGAGGAAGTAAACTCTAGTGGGTGAGATTTAAGTTAAATATAGGCTGGAAAGTTTTTACATGTAACAGTGAAATGACGTAGATTGTTCAACAAGTGCCTATTATTGGAGACTTTTATCGGATTAGAGAAGAAGCGGGCAAAGATAATCTAGACACTTGACAGGAATGGAATGTACAGTGAATTTTAGGACTGGGAGAAAGCCTACAATTCTGTATTTCATGAGATATTCCAGGGACTTCCTTATTTGTTTATATAGATGGTCACTGCTGTCTTCTTCCTATGTGTATGTGCCTTTTTAATGGTAATTGATAAATGGCAGTTGTATATGTAACATCTGACACTGCTGAAGGCATTTAGTCACGGTTATGAAAATCAGATCAACAAACCCTTGTTTCCACTGGTTGGAACACCGAGGGGCTATTTTCTAGTCGTTCGGACTCTGCTCCTTCACTACTTAATTTGGTAGAAAGTTTTAAGGGACCTGCTGTTCTGAGCCTGAAGATAACGCAGGCTTTTCACGTTCAGCTTATTCATTAACTTTGAATTAACTTGCTTTGTAATTCTGCGTAATTGTGGATTCTTTTCTTGTCTAAAAGTCTAAATTTAATCCGTAATTGTGGGTTAATTTGGCTGCCTTTCAGGTGAGGCAGAGAACATGGACCGGTATTTCTCTCAAATAATGGTCTACAGTGTTGAGCTGGACCGTTTTTAACTACATCACTACATTTGTATTTACTGAAGGAACAATGGGCAACATAACGTGACCTGTTCCCGAAAGTCACTGAAATGTTGGGTGGTTTAGTTCTTTTTTTGCCCTTTTTCCTTTTAATTGAGTTTCTGTTCTGGAACTCATCCATCAGCTTAATGCTTTGAGCTCTTCAAATTAATCTGACTTCGGCATTTGAGAAGTGAGGGTTCCGAGAATAAAAGTGTATTTTCAGCTGCAACTGCAGGACTGGTTCAAACCATTCTCATGTGGGTGGCTGTTGAAGGGTGGCTTTCTTCTTCGGAGGTGACCCCAGCTGGCCATGCAAGGGACATTGTTAGCCCAAGGGAGCTGGTAGGAGTAGGCATCCTCATCCCAGTTCTTACAGCCCACAGGGAGGGATGGAGGGAAGGGAGTTCTTGCTCCTTTTCTACTCTGCCCTCTTTGCCCCCAGCATCGTGCTGCTTTAGCCTGCACGAGTCTAAAAAGAAATGCAGGCAACAGAAAAACCCATGGATTTCTTCTCAGACTCTTATGTGATGTGGTTTAAGCACTGGGACCAGTGCAAAGAAGAGAGGGAATGGGACTTTGCAGGTGGGGTCAGCAGGACAGAAGAAAGTTGGCCTTGTTAAATGGATCAGTTACCTTTGGATAACTTATAATATGTGTTACATAAAAATATTAACATACAATAGATAAATATTATATAAAGATATTAGTGACAATATAAAATATTTATATTTTAATAGAAAATATGTAATTTGGATGGATAACTTATCCTTGATGGATAAGCTTCAGAACAGAAACTCAATTAAAAGAAAAATAAAATAATTACTCTCAGGAAGAGGTTAGGTTACGTTGTTCATTGTTTCTTCAGTAAATAGGTGGCCTCCAGCTATGGCATCAGCGTAGCTGTCCCTAGAATTGTATCACAAAGGTGACACTGAAACTGCACTAGTGACCCCCTTTTCTTGTTTTTTTGGCTTGAACAGTCCGTTTGGAAGTTGGTGGCGAGACTCTGTGTGTGGTGGAGGGATATCAAGAGTGCAGTGATTTTGGTCCCGTAGCAAAATGATTGTGGTGTTCGAAGGTCTGAAAAGGTTGTGAGCTTTGAGACTGCCGTCATCTCCCTGGCCAGCTGCTTTTTAAAGCTCATAGATTTCTCTAGGGATGAAAACTGAGAATTTAGGGCTTTTCTGATTCCATTGCTTCTATTTGTTTGTCTTGGGATTTCTTTTTCTCTGTATGATTTCTGTTAGAAGGACAGAAATTTTGAGGCCTTTCTCCACTAAGGGATGTCAACTTCAAGCTGTCATTTACTATCTCTCCCTGAAATCTCATCAAGTGTCTGCTCTGTTCTCAGCTTCGTTAGACTTTACATTTATTGGCACGTTTTTTATTTTGAGTGATAATGAATAGGAGAAACCCAGCAAAGAAACTTTGTGCAATGAGGTTTCCAGGTTTTGACAGCTCAGTCAGCGGTTGGTGGATTGTCATAACTACACAACAGAGCTGAAACAGCTGTAGTTGGCTGTAGTTGGTAGTAGTTGGCTTTTGAAATGAAGAATAAAAAATCAGCCAACCAGGAGAAATCTTGGCCTTTAAGAGTGGCATTGGAATCCCACTTGGAGATAAGATCTCAAGCACTTGTAACCTTTGCCCATGGTTGAGTCTTTGTGCCTTCCAGTGTTTTCATCGGAACTCTTCAGTGCTTCTGCCAGTGCATTCCACACCTTCTCCTCTCCTGTGAGCTTGTTTTCTTGACCACCACCTTCACCTCTTCTGAAGTGTTCCCAGGTTTTTCTATTGGGAATTAGCCAGGTTATTTACCTGGTGTTTTCTGCAGTAAACCCTTCCTTTCAAACCCCCTTTACCTCAGTATCATCCCCTTCCCCCCCTGCCTCCAGCCCCCCATCAGCAGGTTTTTGGGTTGCTCTTTCAGCTATCATCTTTCTTAAAGACAGCTCTGCTTTTCTGGGGACCTCCTACCAGGTTCTGGCTGCCTGCTCCTACACACCCTGGGCATGACTCATTTTCTTCTCGCTAACCTCAGCGATACCGATCTATCAGAACTAGGTTGAGCTGCCATGGATTTGTCAAAGGGGACTGGACCAAATTGCAGAGGCAGTTGATAAGATTTCCCATGATGATACTATCACTGTGAAAAACACCTAAAAATCTAGCTTCCTTTTTTTTTTTTTTCCCTCCTTGTTTGTTTGCTTTTTAAAGTTTGTATGAAGCAAGCAATTTGATATCCTTTTAATTGATTTTTAGCCTGCGTGCTGTGACTTATATGTCCTCTTTGTGTTTAATATCTGTTCTCAATGAGCTCAGGGGGAGAGGAGCACATAGCAGTGAGCTGTGACGCTGTGGGAAAGCTGGGAAAATCGCTATAGTTTTGTGATTATTTTTTTTTTAAACTTTTTAATGCATTTTAAAAATTGTCAGAATTCAAAAGTGTATTATTTTACATAAGAGGTGCTGGAGGAATCCTGGTATGTGAGAGGACTTCATCGGGGTGAGCCTGTCGTGTCCTATCTCTGAAACAGGCTTTTTGAAAGAGGAGAACTTGAGATGTTTATCTTGACCGCACAGCTTATGTTGTAAGACTAAATAACCACTATTTATGACCCCAAACAAGCACATAAATGTTTTACAAACTGAGGTGAATTTCAAGTTATTACATAAGTTAGTGTTAGTCTGCCTTTGGATACTACTAAAGTCTCTCCTGTTACTATGGCAACTATCTTTGCATATCTGAGAGGGGGAAGGGGGTGAATAAAATGATAACTGCACTGTAATATTTAGAATCAGCCTAAATAGAAGGTGAGGACAGTCTGGGTACTGTAAAATTTGCATTTGTATACCTGGTCTCTGTGAGCACTTTGAACTTAACTGGGGAGAGTTGATTACTATATCTTTCATGGCTTTTTTCTTTCTTTGTGTTTTGTTTTCCTACTTCCTGGCTTTGCTCCTTTTTTTTTTTTCCCAATCCCAAAAGCATGGCATTTTTCATAGACCTGTTCCTGATTTCAGAGGAATCCTTAAAGCTGTATAATAAAAAATACCTCCAGAAGTTTTAACTAAAACCTGGGAAACTGAAGAGAACGTGCTTGCCAGGACAGCTAAGAACTTGAGCTAACAGCACTCTTCATAGTAGAACTATTGACTTATTTGAGCCAACAGGATTTGAATTATTAGGTAAGAACCACTCAGCTTTTGAATCTGCTTCTTGTGGTCCCTGGCAAAGGTTTCTTTTAAGTGTATTTGGAGAATTTTTCCCCTGGATGCAGGTGGTGCTATGCTCCTGGGTGCAGAGCAGGGAGGGAAGCAATGGCAGCTTTATCTCAGCCCACAAGTAGCACCACCAAAACTCCTGGAAACGGGTGTTGAGGCTGCTTGGGTTGGGTGAAGCTTTAACTTCTTGCAGTAACTCAGAATTTACAGCAATGCAAAGATGGCTTTGATTCTTTTTTTCAATAGGCAACACTGTTTCTCACCTCTTCTTTTGCATCATAAGGCAATTAAAAACTGTCACCAACCCAGCCCACTCCTACTCTCTCCAGTTACAATTTTAAAACCCTTTTATTTATCCTTTTTGGTGTTTTTTTTTTGTACTTTGCTTCTGTGGTTATTGTTAAACTTATAAAAAAAATTTCACGTGCTCTGCTCCTACAACTGAGATGAGCAATAAACAGTACTTTTTTTAAAGCTGTGTTTAAAAGCAAACAAACCTTGTGGTAGAGTATTAATTCAAACTTTCTTTTTTTTTTTGTCAAATTTGGTGAAGACACTTTGGATTTCTCAACCCTGTGTAACTTTCTCCTTAAAAGGGGAAACTTGCTGTACTTGAAGGTGTGGTATGAATGCTCTTTCTCGCTTTGTGGTTTAGAATAAAGGAAGGAGTCGCTTGTATGTGATTATTGAGCACTTGTAGTGATGTGACACAGATAAAGGAGTGGTTTTTCTCAGTTCCCCTGTCAGGTGATCATGTGAACTGAAATTAGTTAGAATTGGGAGTTCCCTGCAAGTGAAATGTGTTAGTTGGGAAGGAAGTTTTCAGACAAGGTCATCTTATTCTTAACAGTAAATAACACCTCTGTGCTCCTTTGAGATGGGTCATCAGTGACTCCTGAGTGTTTCTGGTTTATTTTTCTGTATGTGTAGCATTTGATGGAGTGAAGGGCTCAGTAAGTGATTTTTCTTCTTGTTTGTTTTGGTGTTTTTATTCCACATTTATATTACTGTCTCTGTTTACATATTGGACTATGTTCAGTGAGAAAATTAGTTAGAAAATTATCAGCATTCCTTTTGTCAATCTGCCTAATCCTTTTTAATCCCAACCTCAGGATTTTGCTTAAAATGCATTCCTCCTTCTTACGCTCCCTAGATGCAGAAAGCAGGTGTATTTTGTATGCCTAGATGGAAAGCAATTAAAAAGAGTAAGTCTTACATTGTTTTTTCTCAAGTTACAATCTCAAAAAAGAAAAGCTTGATTAGTTTTTCCTCAATTTAAAATGCTGCCTGGCATTTTTATTTGAGGAACAGCAAGCAAGAAGTATTATCCTGTTAACAAATACACAGGAGCACTCAAACATGTGGTCTGTGATGATTTTGAAACAAATATGAAGGTTAATTATTCTGAGTAGGAGACTTCCTTGTATTGTAGGTCTAATCCTAGTTTGCTACATACAGAAGGTTGCAGGGTAACTTCTTGCTGTAAGACGGCGTGCCTGGATGAAAAATACTGCTGTCTTTAGGCTGTGAAAATAACTTAAAGAGCTAAAAATGCTTTTGAAGGGAAAATGAAATTAGTTTTTTAGGGCTAAGTATTTGCTTGCTCTTTTGCTAAATATGAAAATTAGACTGTGTAGTATCATGTACCTCTAATACTTCTATCAGGATGTGGCAAGAAGGAAAAAAAGTAATATCCATATCCTTTCCTACTTGTAACTTTAAGTTGCAAATGTGTCACGATAGCGATGTCTTCCCCAGAGTATATTTTAAATTTTTCTTGGAGAAGCCGAACTTTACTAGCACTTTTTTGGAACGTGGCTCCCTCAGTCTTTTCTCCCCTCTCCTACCTCGTTGATGTTCCCTGAATACATCTGAACTCAGCTGCCAGAGCCAGGGAAGGTATTGTAGTTACTCTGGAAACGGCACAGTAATAATTCCAGATAAGAGAGGGTGAAATTGATTCCATTGATTTCAATGTCTGAACCTCTGTTACATATTCTCCCGGATTTCTTTTGGAGACTGCATTTTAAGTAAAGTAATGCTTTGCTCCTGTGAAAGGGGAGACCTGTAGCTCTGCAGACTCTGAAGGATGTTGCTTTGTTATTGATTTAAACTGACCTTGGCGTGAGCTGGTGCTGCAGAAAAGGGGGGCTCCTCCTTTTGATTGCTCTTCCTCCCTCCCTGTTCTGTGTGTTCCAGCTGATCCTGTAATGTTATCGTGGCTGGACGTGAGCTGATTTGGGGGAATTGATTGAGCTGGAAGCTGATATTAATTATGTCTTTTTTCAGCAGTATCAGGTCCTTGCTTTAGGTCAAGGGCATCTGTGAGAAGATAACAGCTTTGGAGGAAGGTGGTATTAACCATTTTAGTAGTAGCCTATGCGTGCCAAGTAAATGCTAAGTGATTGAGAAAGGTAGATAAGGGAGATTTAGCTACTCAAAACCCCAACATCTTAAACAGATGCTACCAAGTGTGGAGTTGAAAATGGCATTCACAATTGGTAAGGAAAAGCTTCAGCAATCCATAAAATCTGTAGAAGCAGACTCAGATTAGCAGTAGAGTCAATATTCTAGGAGGGTGTTTTAGAGAAATTAGTCACTCTAGGTGATAGTAACTCAGATTATAGAAACATCCAGGTTTTGGAATGAAACCTTTGCTTTGGGAGTGAATTTGGTTTTGACCAGTTGATTTATTGTCTCAAAACTAAAATCACTTCCAGGGATAACTGTTTGCTTGTGTAAAGCAAAGCTGATGAAACCTGATTTTATGAATATGGGATAATGAAGACGCGTCCCATTCTGATTCAGCTGTAGGTGTTTGAAAGAAAAAGAAGCCCAACCACCACCCATCTGAGCTCTAAAATGCATCCAGCTTTGTTATAAAGGAATCCAAGTAAAACTGGTTTGTTTCCTTTATTAAGTAAACATCCTTCCTAGGAAACTATGCATCTGTGTTGTGTTTCTTTTTTTGCCACAAAAGCCTTGGACACTTGTTTTATGTTGCCTCATGTCTGTTTATAGTGTCCTGTGCACAGTAGTCAGGGCTCTAATTTCTCTCTTGAGGTTGATGTGTGGTAAAACTTCCTCATTTTTGACAAAACGGAAGCTCAGTACCCAAACTGGGCTGGGATCAGCTCCTCAGAAATTGCTGTTTCCTTGCAAAAGAGTGATAAGTGATCATAGGTAAAATAAGGAGGAGAAGGATGCCTTTTTGCAGTACTAGACGGTTCCAAATGGAGCATTGTACTGTTTAGCTTTGAAGCAAGTGGAAATGTGACGTGTAGTGGGATGTTGACAGGCCGAGAGAGTTCAGTCTGGAGAGGAGAAGACTCAAGGGAGACTTTAGAGCCCCTTCCAGTCCCTACAGGAGAGATGGGGAAGGACTCTTGGTCAGTGAGTGGAGCCATAGGGGTAACGGTTCTAATCTGAAAGAGTGGAGATGTAGATTAGGTTTTAGGAAAAAAACTTTGCTGTGAGGGTGGTGAGACACTGGAAGAGGTTGCCCTGAGAAGCTGTGGCTGCCCCATCTCTGGAGGGGTTCAAGGCCAGGCTGGATGAGGCTTGGAGCAACCTGCTCTGGTGGGAGGTGTCCCTGCCTATGGCAGGGGGGTTGGAACTGGATGATCTTTCAGGTCCCTTCTGACCCAAACCATTCTGTGATTCTATGGAGGGAAGGGATGGAAGAGCACTGTGGTGGCCAGGTTTCAGGTCTTAGTCGGGATGTGGTGGACCTCTTTGAAGTCATGAGTATTATAAAGGAGGCAACTGTAGGAAGACTGGTACTTATTTCATGCTATGAGATGTGGGACAATCATTGAAAATCAAAAGAAGGTTTAAAAAAAGAAAAAAATATATATATCCCTGAGCTGCTTCTTTTCCAAGGGGAAAGGGAGTACACCTGTGTGAACAGGTAGTATTAAACTAGGAATCTCACTGCTCTTGGAAACAAAAATTGGGTTGTTTTAGGGAAAAACTGGTCCTGTGCAAGATTGAACTAGATGGAGACCTCTGAGTCAGCGTGGCCAGTTCAGATGTTTTTCGTAGTCTTCTGTGAAACTGGTTTTCAAATACCTGCCGTTTTCCATTAGCTCTTTTTTGGTTTTGTGGAAGTGTTTAAAGTGACTGCTAACATAGAAAGAACATGGGTAAAATGGTACAAGTAGAGTGTCACAATGTTGTAATCATAAAACCTATGATAAGGGGGGTTCAGCTTGAGGACTGGCAGATTTTTTTTGCAGGAGCTGACTCACTTTGCAAATTGATTTTATCGAACTGTGTTTCTTCTGTTGATTTGTATTGGTTTCCAGTCTCTTAAATGGTATCCTAAGGCTGAAATTTCATTCCTGCCAGAAGTTAGTAAAATTACAATGACTTTCTTGTTTTTGATTTTTTTTTCCACCACTTCTAGTTTTCTGTGCCCAAAATGCTGTCACCAGCAGATTAACATTCTTAGAGCAGCCAAAGAACAAGAGAGTCATTGTCTTGTTACCCAAATTATTGCATTCATTTTTTAAATATGAAAGTAGCAGTTGATTATTTTTCTTTCTAAGTTTCAGCATTAAAACATTAATGTTTTAATAAGTGCTTCTTCTGCTCGTTCGTTGCTCTGATGCTGTATCTTTTGGGGATCTGTGAAGTGTTTGAGAAGACTTTAGGCCGAGGAATAATCATACCGACTGAAGATCCTGGGTTTTCAGAATGCTGTTGCTAACCTGCTTAGAGTCAGCTTTTTGCTGAAGATCAGTCAACCCAGTTTGCTTTGGAAAATGGGCTTTTGCTTCATAGCTTCTACCAGGCTACTCTTATTTGCAGGATGTTGAGGGAAACAAACTGTTCAGATTCCGTGGCCTCTCGTTTTTCTGTTGTGTCTTTGCTCTGAAAGGTTTATACGCTTATTACTGGAAGGAAAGTAATTGTTTCACTGCTGCTTGTGTAATTGTGAATACTTAAAGTGAAACTCTCTGGTCTTGCTCAAGGGTTCTGCTCTGAAAACAGACTGTAGAAAGGTTCTGTGAATGTCTGGATCAGTTTGCCTTCGTCAAAACGTTTTTGGTGCACCCGATAAAAATGAAAGTGGAAGTGAAACACTTTGCTAGTAACCAAGGAAGTTTTGCACATGAAAATTAAGAGAAGTGTGTTGTTCAAAGGAGTGAAAATTGAGCTTGCCTTCCCCCATCTGTGCTGGGTTTTTTTGTTAGTGATCAGAAAGGACAAGCTTAATTCTGGTCTGTTTGTTGGGAGTGTAGTAAGAGACTAGTTAGAAGCAGGAAGGAACATGTATTTCGCTATCAAGACAGAAGAGCTATAATTATGTTTTCCTTGGCAAGTTTTGCATTCATAATTTTGGAGAAGTGAGGCTTAAATATGGAGTTCTCTGGCACATGGGTGAGAATTGCAAACTTCAGCTGTAAACTGCTGTGGAAAACAACAGCATCAGCCTTGGGATCGCCATGGAGGCTGTTGTTTGTACCATGGCATGGATATTTGAAAGAGCTCCTTCTCTTTGGCTGGGAAGTGAGTTTAAGATCAGAACTTGAATATAGATCATTCTGTATTGTGTGGTACTAAAGTGTATATGGCTTTTCTCTTCAGTATTTCATTTAAAATCCAGGGTTGTTGGGTACCTGATGAAGTACATTTAAGTTAGAGACACGATAGAGGGTGCATTATTCTTTGATTATGACGTTCATACTGTTGGCAAGTTACAGGTGCCAACACTAACAATGAAGTTCTCAAAGTTTTGTGGTTTTTAAGTGGTAGGGCGAGGTAAATACTGTACTTTTCCTGTGTATCTTGTCCAAGTGTAAGTAGCCTGTTAGATTTGCATGAGTAAGGAGCCTTTGGCTCTGACATGTTCACGTGTTTCACGAAAGAGCCTCACAGGATGGCCTCAGCTTTCTCACTTGGAAGTGCTTTGAAACTTCCTTCCTTTTGGCCTGTCTCAAACTTGTGTTAAACACAGATTACTTCCAAGTGCAAGTTCTACTTAGATGGTTTGATAAATAGGCAAACCCCCTTGATTTTACTGATTGCATGTTAGTCGTTCCCTGTTGACCCATTGAAATGGATATGAAGTTTAGTTGTTAAGAAAGCAACCTAAATTATTTATTTATTGGGGATACCTACCTATCTGAATATGGGTGGGATACTTCTATTATCAGACATTATATTTTATTTTTGTTAAGGTGTCATCATCCAAAGGATGACTTTCAAGCATCCTCTAGCTCTTGTCTGGTTGTCATTCCTTTCAGGGGAAATAGGGAATCATTCATAGAATCATTCAGGCTGGAAGAGACCCTTGGGATCATGGAGTCCAACCATCAGCCCTACTCCACAAGTTCTCCCCTACACCAGATCCCTCAACACCACATCTAATCTACTTTCCAACACATTCAGGGATGGTGACTCCACCACCTCCCTGGGCACCCGATTCCAGTGTCTGACCACTCTTTCTGCGAAGAATTCTTTCCTCATGTTCAGGCTAAACCTACCCTGCTGCAGCTTGCAGCCATTCCCTCATTCTATCACTATTTCCCTGTGAGAAGGGACCAGCAACAACCTCTCTACAATGTCCTTTCAAGCAGTTGTAGAGAGTGATGAGGTCTCCCCTCAGCCTCCTCTTCCACAAACTACACAGTCCCAGTTCCCTCAATTGTTCCTCATAAGATTTATTCTCTGTATAAGAATAAAATAAGGATTTATTATAAGGAAATAATGATTTGAATTGGGCAGGATGGGCAGAAAGCTTGGCTGTTGGCCTCAACGCAGCTTCCAGAAGGGGTTGAAGGATGTGGGGTGGTTACTGGTGGGATTCAGAGCTCGGTGACCCTGCTTCCTTCTCCTGGGCTTTTCTGCCCTGCTGGTGTTGTTACACTAGACTTTGAGAGTAAGGCATCATTTGGGAGCTGGTGTTTCAGACCATGCAAACTTCAAATTGTGGTGGAAAAAGCATACTTAGGTAGTAAGTACTGTGTGCAGTTTTTATACTTGTATTTCTATTTCTGTTATTGTTTACACTGTTGAGTTCGTAGGGCCCAGACACATTAGAGTGCTTAGCCATGGTGTTACTTGATCAGAAGCTTTAAGGATGGGATTCATTTCACACATCTTGAGGTGTTGGAGGCTGGGCTCCTTCTATACCAGAGTGAACTTATTTTGCCATGAGGTAGAAAGCGCTGTTTGGACACGTGGATCACACCACTAATTCCGCTTTCTGTACCATTAGATTTCTATTGAGAGTGAAGACACTTCAAATATGGGGGAAAAACGTATTGCTCTCCTGGCTTTGTATGAGAACTGTTCTAGGAACAGTGCCTCATCCTCTTTAAGAAGCCTATTTGGGTATTTTTGCCATGTGTCTTTAATGCATCTATGTTTTTGAATGCTACAGAATGAATAATTACTACAGAGGTTGGATATTAATGTGATACTCGTATTGACAGGGCTTCTTGAGTGCACTTCAGTTTTGTTTTCTATGTCATTTAGCTTTAAAATGTTGCAGGATTAGGTTTCAGACAATCAGTAATTCTACCTAGGAAGCTATAATTAATATGTTACTCAGGAGGGGAGGTGGTGTTAACTCCTTCACCCCAGCTTTGATAGCCTTGTTAGCCACAATTTATTACTCTTACAGGGTTTGGGACTCTTGATAGATGACTTGTTTACTGGAGAAGACGATCGATGCTTGAATTCATTTCAGCTTTTGAATGGTTTTACAGACTTGAGGGGTTGGGTTGCAGTGTAAGGAACTTAATTATTTTTTGGATGTAATGTTTCATAATGCATTTTGTAAGAGTCTTGTAAATGCCTTATCTGTTGAGTCATGCTGTTGCATGTGTCTTGCCTTGTCTCCTCACCCCAAGGAATCTTGTGCATGTTTGGTATGTTCTGATTGTGTACCCCAACCTCCTGTACGGGCCTTTTCACCTCATTTTGATCACAATTTTTAATTTTTTTTTTTTTTAACATTAGTTTAAGAATGGAAAAGGAATCCTGGAAAGCTAAACACAGCCATTCTCTGTGGCTAAACTTCCCATGCAGGAGTGGTGTGGGTCTTGTAAAACGCTGGGTACAACAGCACGTAACTGAAAATGCCATGTAGGTGCCAGAAGGAATTTCCATGCTTTGCTAGATTATGGGGTTTTTTTGGGGTTTATTTTTGGTGGAGATAAGGTGCTCAGCTGGTCTTAGACCTGCCTGCCTTATGTTCATAAGGAGTACCAAAAGTAGAAGTACCACCAGAAGGCGGCTACCATCAGTTAATGTGGTTCTGAAGCTCGTACCAGAAGTATTTTAGATCTGTAGATAGGGCTGAAGCACGGCTATGGAAAAAGGAAAGAACAATTCCACCTCTGCATTAATTGCATCTGGGAACTTCAAGTAACGCTCTGTACTTGGGAGCAGAATGTTGTGCTAAATTAGAAATGGTGATATTCTCGCCCACAATTGTTCAGTATCATGCAACTGTGATGGGTTTAGTCACGAGCAGAACACTGGTCTGCCCACTCTGCATTTGCAGGCTACCACAGCGCTGGGGTTGATTTTAGTGGTTCATTACTATTCATACAGGTTTTGCAGTAGGATGAGAGTTGTGGGCAATGTCTTTTTGTTTTTCATTCCCTCCTGATGGCATAGACTTGTCTTTGAAAAGATACCAAAGAGAACAGGGAAAACTCAAAATCTTGGAGAACGTTTTTCTGACACATCATCTGCAGCTCGTTAGGAGGATTCAGTGTTTGAGGATCGTTCAGTAGTTGTGGAGAATGGCAGATAGGATTCTCCTGAGCTCCTGTCCCCTTTCTGGGCCAACATTGGAGTATGCAGAGAGCTCTTGCCTGTTACATCTGACTAACGCAAGTTGCCATAAATCAACATTTCTGTTTCACTTCTGTGCTGTGTTTCTAAGCACAGCTTAATGTTTTATGTAATTAAGCCTTCTAGAAATCTGTAGGGTAATTATATGCAAATATTTTCATAGCTAAATAATATATTTGGAAGTAGGGTTTTTTCTCTAATTTAGAATGATGTATTTTTTTTAATTAATGTCTCTTATTTTTTTTATTCCCCTCCCCCCCTTGAGCAAAACTGGACATTCAGAAAGAATTCTTCCCAGCAAGAGTGGTCAGACCCTGGAATGGGCTGCCCAGGGAGGGGGTGGAGTCCCCATCCCTGACTGTGTTGAAGAGTAGATTGGATGTGGTGTTGAGGGGTCTGGTGTAGGGGAGAACTTTGTAGAGTAGGGCTGATGGTTGGACTTGATGATCCCAATGGTCTCTTCCAACCTGAATGATTCTATGATAGCTCTGGCTTTGGCCGCCTGACCCAGCTTCATTTTTGGTCACACATGTTATTTGTCTCCTCAGCAGAATATCCAATGGAACTTGTTAATCAAAAAACCCACCCCCAACAGTCAGAAGTAGATGACTGTGAAGCTGTTGCTTTTATATTGTTTATACGGTGGCTCAGTTCAGATGGGGGGTCGATGATATGAGGGTGAGTACTGGAGAAATCTGGAGCTTGTTCTTAAGTATGATGCAAACCATTTAGATGAGTTTAGAATTTACTTTGTCTTTTTTGTGTTTCCTGCACAGTTATTGACTGCCTGTAGCGTTGCATTCAGAGTCGATGGCTGACCCAACACTCAATGGGGAGAGGGGTCTTTGTGCACTTAAAGGACTTTATCTGTTGGTACTACCTCCTCTGAACTAGGACCTTATTTGTGTATAGTGATGCTAGTAATTAACAGAATATTCCGTGAATATGAAATATTCCACAATTAAAGCTGGCACTGTCGGCTTTCAGCAAAAGGTGTGTCAAAATTAACCCCTTTGTTCCCTCCACGCACCTGGTTGCCTTATTG
Source organism: Jacana jacana (assembly GCA_013400555.1). NCBI lineage: Eukaryota > Metazoa > Chordata > Aves > Charadriiformes > Jacanidae > Jacana > Jacana jacana. Next base: position 86,329 of record VZTM01015459.1, on the reverse strand, counting down.
CCAACCAGCTGCCACTGTCGCCCAACCAAATTTGAGGAAGAAGAGGAGAAATAAGAAAATCAGAGGCAAATTAGAGTAACTAATGAGAGGTTGCAGCACGGCCTCATAAATGTTGACCAGAAGGTGGGTCTGGCTGAACGTGGGGAGAGAAACTGAAAGTTCTGGTGAAATGAGGGATGGGCCAGGGGAAAGCTCCGTCAAGGGAGGGTAGTGAAAATTGTCTCTGCTGTGTGATTCATTGTAAAAGTGATAATAAAAATAACTACCTACCTTGGCATAATGGCAGTTAGACATGCAAGTCAGCGAGATAGCAGTGGTGACAGATGTGTTTGGTGTAGGATTTAAAGGCTCACATAGGCAGTTCCCGGCAGTAAACAAGTTAGGGAGATGTTGCTTCGGATTATTCCTTGTCTCTCATTCTTTTTGGTGTGTTTGTTCATGTAAGTAGGCAATGTTTTGTCGTCGCCGTTTAATAAACAAGTATTAAAGCAAAACAGAAACGCTGTGTTAAAACACATCTTTAATTATGCCATTCATTCTTAGATGAGAAATGTGGCGCTTCCGAAATTTTCCACTCTTCTGGTGCCTGGCGGGTTGCAGTGTGTATTCTTTATTCCACTCCCGGCCTGCTCTTGCATACTTCTGCTCTGTGACTCGAAGTTTAGCTGATTCACTGATAATGCACTTTCTGGTTTTTAAGGTAGGGTTTAGTAATTAGTTTACTTCCCTCCCTCTCCCCCCCCAAAAAATACAACTCAGTTTAGCAGACTTTGTGTTAGTGTCTGCACGAGAACTGATTCTCTGACAATTAGTACTACTGAAATTATGCTGCAAGAAATTCTAGAGGCTTTTTCACTTTTAGCTTTTCTTACAGAATCTTAGAATTGTCTAGGTTGGAAGGGATCTTTAAGATCATCTAGTCCAACCATCAACCTAACCCTGATAAAACTATCACTAAACCATATCTCTAAGCACTATGTCAACCCATCTTTTAAGTACCTCCAAGGATGGTGACTCCACTGCTTCCCTGGGCAGCCCATTCCAAGCCTTAATAATCCTTTCAGTGTAATTTTTTTTCCTGATATCCAACCTGAACCTCCTCTGGCAACCTCCCCTTGAGGCCATTTCCTCTTATCCTGTTGTCTGTGACTTGGGAATAGAGACGGAACCCCAATTGTCTACACCCCCCTTTCAGGGCGTTGTAGAGAGCGAGAGTCTCCCCTCAACCTCCTTTTCTCCAGGCTGAACACCCCCAGCTCCCTCAGCCTCTCCTCATCTGACTCGTTATCCAGACCCTTCACCAGCTTCGTTGCCCTTCTCTGGACCAACTCCAGCACCTCAATGTCTCTTTGTAGTGAGAGACCCAGAACTGGACACAGCACTTGAGGTGGGGCCTCACCAGTGCCGAGTAGAGGAGAACAATCATCTCCTGAGTCGTACTCACCACGCTGTTCCTGACCCAGGCCAGGATGCCGATTATGAATGCTAATTACTTCCAAAGACTTGGATAACAGACAAGAAGGATTCTGTGCTTGTATCGTATTCTTCTGTTACCTAAACCTTGTAAAAGAACTAATGGAATCATATTTTAGGACATAGAAAACACTATTAGTAAGTTCGCAGATGACACTAAGTTGGGTGGGAGTGTTGATCTGCTTGAGGACAGGGAAGCTCTACAGAGGGACTTGGATAGACTGGATAGATGGGCCAATGTTAATGGCATGGCCTTCAACGAGGCCAAGTGCCGGGTCCTGCACTTGGGCCACAACAACCCCATGCAGAGCTACAGGCTTGGGGCAGTGTGGCTGGAGCTGCCTGGCAGAAAAGGACCTGGGGGTGCTGGTCGACAGGAGGCTGAACATGAGCCAGCAGTGTGCCCAGGTGGCCAAGAAGGCCAATGGCATCCTGGCTTGCATAAAGAATAGTGTGACCAGCAGAAGTAGGGAGGTGATTGTCCCCCTGTACTCAGCACTGGTGAGGCCACACCTTGAGTATTGTGTCCAGTTCTGGGCACCTCAGCACAAGAGAGATATCGAGGTGCTGGAGCGAGTACAGAGGAGGGCAACAAAGCTGGTGAGAGGCCTGGAAAACAAGGCTTATGAGGATCGATTGAGGGAGTTGGGGTTGTTTAGTCTGAGGAAGAGGAGGCTGAGGGGAGACCTCATCACTCTCTACAACTGCTTGAAAGGGCACTGTAGAGATATTGGTGCTGGTCTCTTCTCACGGGCAATGAGCGACAGAACAAGAGGGAATGGCTGCAAGCTGCAGCAGGGTAGGGTTAGGCTAGACATTAGGAAAAAATTTTTCACGGAGAGAGTGGTCAGTCAGTGGAATCAGCTGCCCAGGGAGGTGGTGGAGTCCCCATCCCTGACTGTGTTTAAGAGCAGATTAGATGTGGTGTTGAGAGATCTAGTGTAGGGGAGAACTTGTAGAGTAGGGCTGATGGTTGGACTTGATGATCCCAAGGGTCTCTTCCAACCTAAATGATTCTATGATTCTATGATTCTATATTTTAGATGTGGCTGTAGATCTTTACAGACCGCTGAAGTGTGGTATTCAGAACAGAGTGATCCTGGGCAGTACTTCTACTGCTTTTATGAAGGAAGGAACTTCTGTGCGTTTCTACGCAGCAGCTGTCGCTGTCATCTGTTATTCACAACCATTTTGCTGAAATTTCACTTCCTGATAAGGAAGAGCATTTAATTCCCATAAAGTGTCACTAAAACACTGGTGGCTGCTGCTTTAAGAGAAAAGCCACGTATATTAGATAATCTCCAGAGGTTCCTTCCAACCCTGCATCGTTCTGTGATTATCCATGGTGGTCTAACGTGGAAATCCATGGAAGAGCTTCAGGAATACTGGAATTGTAGTGTTTTTTCTAGAGATGGCTCTTTCAGACGACACTTGATGTGGTTATTCACAAATATACATATTGTTGTGTGGCTGCTTCTCCCACACTGGTCCAGAAGTGTGACTGGTTAAGGCTGTAACCATAATCTTACAAAACTGGAGAAGTGATTTATCTAGTACCTTGAAATAACCATCTACCTGGGGCTTAAGGAAAGGATATTGCAGGTCGTCTAGCACGTAGTTGCACCCCAGGGATTCAGTATCACTCCCTAACAAGAACCATTTACCAGTTGCCTTCTGTCCCAAAGTGTGAAGACTTGTTCCCAGGGGCTTGGATCTTTATCTCAAACTAATACAAACATGGCTTTATGTTCCATCACACCAATCTTCCTTTGAAAAAATAGTTCAGTGTCTTGGACGTGATGATCCGTGGAACTCAGTGGCAGAACATAAAGGGCAGTTGGTGTTTTGGTTTTATAAATTTTTTTTGTGGTTTATTTTTTTGTTTTTAAGCTAGTGTCTTTTCAAAATACTGTCAGTTGGAGACATAAACCCACCATTCCATTTATTTTTCTCTACTTTTTTATTTTTTTTATCCTACGCCTTTTGAATGTGAAGATAACCCCTTTCTTCCTTTGGAATGACCTTTGTTCTCTTTGGAGATGAGCAGAACAACACACAGTACTCAAGCCAGGGAAGTATAATTACCTCTGGATTTCTCCATTTAGTAACTTTTAATAGCTGCTTATTAAGCAAATAACTTAATGGAGTTAATGAGCCAGCAGTGTGCCCAGGTGGCCAAGAAGGCCGATGGCATCCTGGCTTGTATCAGAAATAGTGTGACCAGCAGCAGTAGGGAGGTGATTGTCCCCCTGGACTCAGCACTGGTGAGGCCGCACCTTGAGTCTTGTGTCCAGTTCTGGGCACCTCAACACAAGAAAGATCTGGAGGGGCTGGAGTGAGTGCAGAGGAGGGACACGGAACTGGGGAAGAGCCTGGGGCATGAATCTTATGAGGATCGATTGAGGGAGTTGGGGTTGTTTAGTGTGAGGAAGAGGAGGCTGAGGGGAGACCTCATCACTCTCTACAACTGCTTGAAAGGGCATTGTAGAGAGGTTGGTGCTGGTCTCTTCTCACGGGCAATGAGGGAATGGCTGCAAGCTGCAGCAGGGTAGGGTTAGGCTGGACATTAGGAAAAAGTTTTTCACAGAGAGAGTCGTCAGTCAGTGGAATCAGCTGCCCAGGGAGGTGGTGGAGTCCCCATCCCTGACTGTATTCCAGAGTAGATTGGATGTGGTGTTGAGGGATCTGGTGTAGGGGAGAACTTTGTAGAGTGGGGCTGATGGTTGGACTTGATGATCCCAAGGTTCTCTTCCAACCTAAATGATTCTATGAGTTAACACAAATTAGTGATCTTTATGGTAAGACAATTCTGTGCTAAAACATTGCTGTGTGCATAATTATTTCAGGTGTCTTCGTGCGTGGGTCAGCAACGGTGGGGGTTTCTGCTCCTTCATCTCCACGCCTGCCCCTCTGCAGCTCAGGCTCGGATTTCTCTTCACATTGGCATAAACAGGATTTGCTGTTAATGGTCTTAACTTTATCAACAGCAAAACTGAGTTGCAAGGAAGGTATTATTTTGGCAGTTTTTGGGTATAAGTTGGGAAAACCTCTGAGTAAAAAAGATCTTCTCCAAATGTTGTGTTCAGTATTTCTGCACTGCGTTTGTCCCATCTCTGAAAAGTTGTCTTTAGTTTAGTTTTACATGTTGTACTATCTCTTCTATTGAGCACAACAGCTTATGAAAAGGTTTTTGTATGATTTATTTGCAGTTGGATTTGACCTGGGGTAAAATACTAAATTACCTTCAAGAAGCAAAGTCAACATTTTCTGGACAGAACTGAACGTAGCTCTTAGAACATATTCAATATTTATTGTATTGATAAGGGAAGAGAAAACATAATATACTCTGCTGGGCTGAGTAAAAGGAAGGTGTTGAGGGGAAGGGTAATTTTTCCTTATTTGTTAAACATTTGATGATAAACAGCAAACAAATGGAGAGGGTTCTATCAGGAACCTATTGCTCTGTGTGACCAAGCATTCCTGTGGCTCCAAACTGAAAGAAACAAGGCAAAATTTTCTTGATTTCTGCTCTTAAAAATGTTGTACCTACCAAATGGTGAATGCCACCCTCTTTTTTGGTGTAGCTCCTTTAGAGGAGCAATGTTATATTTACATCTTAGGTGAATTTCAGTCTGTGCTTCTTTATGCACAGATAAGCACGGTTGATAATGTTGCTCAGTTTCTAGTGAGTTATAGTATCTCCAATTCCGTGTGTAATTATTGGAGTAGTACTTCCTTTAGTTCCACTGCATTTTTGTCTCCCTTCTGTTTCCTAACAGAAAGGAGAATGTCTTTAAAAAAACCAAACCAAACAAACCCAACAACAACCCCTCTCCAAATGAAGCCAGAACCAACCATGTATAAACACAAGTTTTCATCAGGCAAAGATGAAATTTTGTTGTTCTCCCAGAAAGCAACAGAGAAAGCAAATTGCTTAGAGATGGTGGGGTTTGTTTGTTTGTTATACTATGATCTGCTCTAATGGAAGAAGGTTCTAGGTGGGCAAAACAAGTGGAGAGGGTTTGATGTTCCTGTCTGTCTTTTTAACAAGATGACCCTAGCATCTTTCACCAGAAATATTAATTTGGGATGTTGGAACTCAGCTGCTGTTTTGGGGTGAAAACTAACCATGTGTCAGACCAAGATTCATGGCCCAAGGGAATCTTTTGCTGAGACCTCTGAGCTGGGGTGAACTTTGTGAATCTGCACAGCACCAGGTGGTCCTGGCTGTCCACACTGGGAAGAGGTTGAAAGGCAGGGCTTTTAATTCACGTACAGCACTGAAACAGATGAACCACCAAGCAAGACAGCTTTAAGTAGCACTCTGGCATTTCTGCCCTTGTGTTTATCAGTGCCTGTTGGCATAAGGATGTTCCCTTTAAGGTGTTGGTGTGCTCAGAATCACAGAATGGTTTGGGTTGAAAGGAACATTCAAGATCACCCGGTTCCAACCCCCCTGCCGTGGGCAGGGACACCTCCCACCAGACCAGGTTGCTTCAAGCCCCATTCAGCCTGGCCTTGAACCTCTCCAGGGATGGGGCAGCCACAGCTTCTCTGGGCAACCTGTTCCAGTGTCTCACCACCCTCACAGCAAAGAATTTCTTCCTGAGATCTTACCTAAATCTCCCCTCTTTTAATTTAAACCCTCACCCCTCATCCCATCACCCCATTCCCTGATCACGAGTCCCTCCCCATTTCTCCTATAGCTCCTTAAGGTACTGGAAGGCCATTATAAGGTATCCCCAGAGCTGTCTCTTTTCCAGTCTTGCAGCAGTTTAAGATGAGCCTCCTTTACGATGAGTAGCAATTGTCTTTGCACATCTTGAAACTTATCTTTGTCCCTGTCATGATATTTCCTTCATACTCCTCTCTGCAATGTCCAGTTTGAAGATACAGTTTTCAGAATTTAAAGCAAAACCAAAAAAAAAATGGTTCTTAATGTGATTTGGAGGAACATGTATGCGTGCAAAAATTGGTTTGGCTGGTTCAGTGGAAAAAACCCAAACCCTAACTGATGAAAAATGTCTAGTTATGCATATCTGCCATTCTCCTGCTGATAAAATGAGAAACCAACCAGAATGAGCTGCTGCAACGTTGCTGGGGATGGGAAGGATAGAGAAAGAAATTGTTGATGTTGCTTTTACAAAGGGAAAAAAAAAAAGTAAGTTTAGAAATTGAATAACTGAATATTGAGGAGAAATAACGGTCTTTGTAATCAATTAAAGGAACTATGACATAAATATGACAAATTATATATGACACTATATTTATGGTTTACATACAGTTAGGAAGATGGGGGAAGAAGATGGATTTGATACCAGAACGTCAAAACTCTGTGTCAGTAGTTTGATACCACTCCTTTCACAGTTCAGGAGACGGATGAGAAGCTGGAGAGAAAACTTTGTGACTGGAAATGAAGCGAGGAAGACATTGGGAGAAACCCGGGAAAGGGGAGAAGAGCAGCATGAGCAAAGCAGGGAATAGCTGTGTGCATGGAAGTGACACGGATGAGAAGAGCAGCAGCCTGATGTATTGCAGGAACTGACAGCACTGAAAGCAGAAAGTAACAAGTTAGAGGTTTCTACTCATTTTTAAATCTTAAGCTTGTGTATAGTAGGAATAAACAGAGTGCTTCTCCTGCCACCTTGATTTACTTGTCCATAGCCATAGCTATCTGGCAGTATAAGTAGCATCCTGTAAACTTGTTCCTGTGCTAGATAGTGCTCCACTTGTTAAATATTCCTGTAGCTTGTTCAAATGGTGCTGGTTTCCTGGCTGTGAACTGAGCATGGGAGAACACAGGCTGATGGTTCCGGCTGTGGAGTGCTCAGTGATGCGCTAAAAGCCATTTATGTTCGCTCTGCCAGTCCTGCCCGCCCTGAATATCTGCTCCCCTACAGAAAATCTTGAGGCGTGACTTATGAAATCAGGCTTCTATTGTCTTCTTGATAACTTAATGGCATGCAACAGAGGCTTCAGATGGGCTTGTGCTGGTTTGTTCTTCTCTCTCATGGTCACACCCGGGACCTTGGTGTGGTTGGGCAGGGGAGCTTTCTTTGGAGAACCACAGAATCATTATGGTTGGAAAGGACCTTTGGGATCACCGAGTCCAGCCATACACACAAAAACCCCCTACTATCTCAACTACCAGAGCATGCCCTGAAGTGCCATATCTACATGTTTCTTAAATACCTCCAGGGGTGGTGACTCCACCACCTCCCTGGGCAGGCCCTTCTAGTGCCTGACCACTCTCCCAGTAAAGTAATTCTTCCTGATATCTCATCCAAACCTCCCCTGGTGCAACTTTACTCCACTTCCTCTGGTCCTGTCATGGTTCCCTTGGGAGAAGAGGCCAGCACCCAGTTCTCAACAACCTCCTTTCAGGTACTGTAGAAGAGAAGATGTTAATCAGAAGAGATGGGCTTTTGGATCAGTTTGTAGTCAGTTTGTAGTCTCAGATGCAGCAGACATGGAGGAACGTTTGGCCTGATTTCCTTGTTGCTGTTTGAAACCTCTCTGAGGTGTGGCTTCTATCAGCTCCATCTTCCTGTGGGTGGATGGTTCTCTAGAGTACAGAAACTGATTAATCAAACACGGGCAGAGCTGGGGTGGCACTGTCAGGTTTGCAGCAAGATGCTAGGGGAGACTGAACAAATTCTGCACTCTGGCACTTTTGGGGGTGTTTTTTTGAAGTCAAGAGCAACATGAAGCTGTTGCCCAGGTTTTGGTGTTGTTTTTTTTTCCCAATTGTCTCGGGTTTGATTTGGCTGAGGTTGAATACTGTTCTCAAATTCTTTCCCCCTTGCAGGTTTGACTGGGCAACTGCAGGTGGGTTTCTGAAGTAGGTCAGTGGGTCTGTGCTCGGTTATCGGTATATGAACTTGGCATCCCCTAATGTAGTTCATGGTGTAGCAATACCCAGGGGATGAAAAATAAAACTCCTGTGAGAAAAAAAACCCAAAGTTTTCAGAGTCCATTTGTATCAAGATGTCTCTGTGGAAAAACTGCACGTAAAATCCTGCTTGTCTTCATTTTAATCTACTTCGCTTTTGTTACTTTGGATAGCTTTTATATTGGATATATTAATTGGATAGCAATTAGTACACACTTTCTTGCCCTCATGAATGTATTTGGTTACTTACATGCGTGCACAAAACCTATTTGACAAATGCTGACCTAATTTGAAAAGCGCAACTGGGTGTTTTAGGGATATAAAAGATCATCTCCTTTCATGACAGCCCTCACCCTCTTTCTGCCTCTTTTTTTTGGAGTCATTTCAAATTGGCCTGCAGGTAGAAAGCCCTTGCAGGTAAGCAAAGGTGTGCTTGTGTTAGTTTAAGGAGTTAAAAAGCCCAAACACAAGCATATGTATCGTGGTGGATATTGCAGGGAGTGAGCAGGAATTAATTGGTAGCTGTTTTATTAGAATAAATGGGGTGCTTGCTTTTAGAGTAAAAGTCTGAAATTGCATGTTTTGGAGCTGGGTGTTCTGTTTGGCCCCTCTTTGGTCTGCGTTTGAGGAGTTTCTTTTCATTTGACCTCTCATGGAAAGGCACAGTGACATGATGGTCAGAGGAATGTTTCTTTTCAAGGCAGTGCTTTGGTAGGAATTTCTAACAATCTAGATGGTTTTTTATTTTTTAATTAATTTTCTCTGCAGCTTTCTGCTGTCATTGGAAAGATTCTGCTTGCATCTCAACTTTCCAGTTATCAAAGAGCTGGTTGTGTGTGGGTTGNCTTAAAAAAAACAACCCAAAACCAAACTCAGAACACCAAAACCATAACCCCCCCCCCCGCCAAAACCCGAGATTAAATTTCCCTGCCAGGAATTTACATTACCTACTGACTGGGAAGAATTTTTTTCCTAACNACATGCGTGCACAAAACCTATTTGACAAATGCTGACCTAATTTGAAAAGCGCAACTGGGTGTTTTAGGGATATAAAAGATCATCTCCTTTCATGACAGCCCTCACCCTCTTTCTGCCTCTTTTTTTTGGAGTCATTTCAAATTGGCCTGCAGGTAGAAAGCCCTTGCAGGTAAGCAAAGGTGTGCTTGTGTTAGTTTAAGGAGTTAAAAAGCCCAAACACAAGCATATGTATCGTGGTGGATATTGCAGGGAGTGAGCAGGAATTAATTGGTAGCTGTTTTATTAGAATAAATGGGGTGCTTGCTTTTAGAGTAAAAGTCTGAAATTGCATGTTTTGGAGCTGGGTGTTCTGTTTGGCCCCTCTTTGGTCTGCGTTTGAGGAGTTTCTTTTCATTTGACCTCTCATGGAAAGGCACAGTGACATGATGGTCAGAGGAATGTTTCTTTTCAAGGCAGTGCTTTGGTAGGAATTTCTAACAATCTAGATGGTTTTTTATTTTTTAATTAATTTTCTCTGCAGCTTTCTGCTGTCATTGGAAAGATTCTGCTTGCATCTCAACTTTCCAGTTATCAAAGAGCTGGGTTTGTGTGGGTTGTGGGTATTTTTTTCTTTCTTTTTTTTTTTTTTTTCTGTCTAACAATTTCTGTAAGTTCTTGGCATTCTGTACTTGGAATGCTTAGTTTTTGCCTCAGTCTGGTAGCCTTGCAATCTTGGCCATGGCTTTAACAGAGTCATGCAATAATTATTTGAATTGCCAAGCTCAAAGAATTGTGTTATATTAAACAGGTTTTGCTCCAACAGGTAATCTTTTGTGAGGGATCAGTAAATCAATAGTCCATGTGTTCTCATAGGAAACAAGGGAGTTTAAGGAACTCCAGTGCTTAAGTTTGTTTATTAAAACTTGGGTTCAAATAATTATCCTTAAAAAAAACAACCCAAAACCAAACTCAGAACACCAAAACCATAACCCCCCCCCACCCAAAACCCGAG
>VZTM01015459.1:0-75968 GCA_013400555.1 Jacana jacana | reverse complement strand
GAGATTAAATTTCCCTGCCAGGAATTTACATTACCTACTGACTGGGAAGAATTTTTTTCCTAAGAAGGAGTGGTCAGACACTGGAATGGGCTGCCCAGGGAGGTGGTGGAGTCCCCATCCCTGACTATGTTTAAGAGTGGTTGAGATGAGGTGTAGTGGGATCTGATGTAGGGGAGAACTTGTAGAGTAGGGCTGATGGTTGTACTTGATGATCCCAAGGGTCTCTTCCAACCTGAATGATTCTATGACTTCTATGACTTCTATACTCTCAAAACTTGTAGCCTACAAAAAGCCCAATGAATCTTCCAATTGTTTACACCAGTGAATTTAGTAAACATCATGTTTGAGACAATGATTTTTATATCTTGGTTTGCTGTGTGAGACTGGTTAGGTGTTCTTACTCAGAAATCTTAGTAGCTTTGCTCTGCTTACTTAGGTAAGCTAGTCCTGGCAAGTGTTAGGAGAAAAGATTTTAGTTAATTGCATTAAAGCCAACCATTCAATAACTAATGCTCAAGTTCAGTTTGTGCAGTTGCGTGGAGCAGCTGATGCTGTTCAGAAAAGGCTGGAATCATTTCTCGTTAGAGCATTCCGTTTAAAATCGGAATTTGCTTCAGGGTTTGGACCTCCTGTAAGGTGCTGCCACGGGTAGTTACACCCAGATGAGCTCCGAGCTCAGAATTTTACCTGCTGAGGTAGAACTTCTTTCAGTGTTGGAACTGAACTCTGTTTTGAATAGGTTTGGGTACCTGGGCAGGGTGTTGGTTACATAAATTCTACAGATCTCCTTAATTTTGCTTCATTTCATCTGGATTTTGCTCGCTTCTCGGTTTTAGTGGGTTTCATATACACAATCATTTCTGCAGCTTTCCAATCAAAATGTGGGTAAAGTCTCAAGTTGCAAATCCTTATTTTTTTGGTAAATATATTGGGTGTTTTTTTAGTAAGGTTTCTTGCTGGACTGTTCTAAGTCGATCAATAGAGTCGACTCTTTACCGTCTTCTCTCCTTTTTTTTACCATTTCCACACCCTTCTTCTTCCCTCCTCCCTGCTGTTGACTGCAACTTCCCTAACAGAATCTCAAATCTTATTTTTGATCAAGATTGCAGTTGTAGTGCAGCAGCTTATGTAACACTTCTTCATGAAGTACTTTTTCTGTTTAGAAGAGCAGCGAAAGGATTTTGAAACAACCCTTTTTTCCTCTTCTTCCCTTTTCCCTTGTATATGGAAACTGCTAACCCTTCTCAAAATCCTTAGCTTTAACCTCCTGTAGATGTCAATAGAGCCATTAAACTTATTATTATTTTTTAAGGTATTTGCCCCTAGAGAATATTAAATGTCTCAAATTTTTGTATGGCTGAAAGGAAAGGTGGGGCAAACCAAACAAAACACCAGATCTTACTGGAGCTTTAAAAAACTAATAGAGACAGAATGTTTCTTCAGCCACGGAACGAAGGTGTGGATTTTTGCAATAGATACCTTGCTTAAAAGCACAGCTTTCATTTATCTGGGGCTAGACTTGGTTACGTAAGGTAGAATTTTAGCCTTTTTTTGCCTTTATAAGGTTGTGCATACTAAATATCTTCTACTATAAAAGACTACAACTGCTTGAAAGGGCATTGTAGAGAGGTTGGTGCTGGTCTCTTCTCACAAGCAATTAGCGACAGAACAAGAGGGAATGGCTGGAAGCTGCAGCAGGGTAGGGTTAGGCTGGACATTAGGAAAAAGTTTTTCGCAGAAACATTGGTCAGTCAGTGGAATGGGCTGCCCAGGGAGGTGGTGGAGTCCCCATCCCTGACTGTGGTTCAGAGTAGATTGGATGGGGTGTTGAGGGATCTGGTGCAGGGGAGAACTTGTAGAGTAGGGCTGATGGCTGGACTTGATGATCCCAATGGTCTCTTCCAACCTCTATGATTCTATGATTTCTTATGGAACTACAGGATGGAAAGCTTCAAAAGAAAATCCTCATTCTTGAAGGAGCGTGTCTATTCTAGTTGTGATCAATTCTTCCTTCTCAATGGTTCTCACCCTGTTCTCAAGCTCTGGACTTCTACAGGTGTACCATTTATTGATAGCCTGCTCTCTTAATTGCTTGTCAGAATCATAGAGTTTCCTAGGTTGAAAGGGACTTTTCAGATCATCGAGGCCAACCATCAACCCGACACTGACAAAAACCATCACTGAACCTCATTGCTAAGCTCTGTGTGTACCCAATGGATGGTGACTGGTGCCTTGAGTTCTGCTGAGACTCGTATCTCTCCGTTACGTACAATGTATTGCTTTGAACCGATGTGATGGTAACAACATACAGATGTTGCTGAGGCATTCCTGAGCAGAAGGTCATTCATATGCATGAATACAAACCTTCTTTACTATAGACACAAGGAATACTCATACACATTAAAAGGCAGTAAAGCCTGCACACAAATGTTAGTGCTGTAAGATCCTGTTTGGGATTTGATTAGGATTTTCCAAGGGTTTCTTCAGGCTTGTGTTGTATTTTCTTCTGTTTGTTATCATTAGCTAATGACTTCATACTTTGGGTTGTAGACATAGTGGGTCAGCAGCTTCTTCACAACAGCATAGCTCCCAAGAGCATCCTAGGTAGTTTCAGGTAGTTGTAAAGAGTGAGGAGGTCTCCCCTCAGCCTCCGTTTCTCCAGGCTGAACACCCCCAGCTCCCTCAGCCTCTCCTCATCAGCCTCGTTCTCCAGACCCCTCACCAGCTTCGTTGTTCTTCTCTGGACCCGCTCCAGCCCCTCAATGTCTTTTTTTGTGGTAAGAAATGAAAACTGTTTTCATTGCATTATAATAAAGTGAGTAGGAGAAGGTAGCTCTGTTATGGAGCTTAAGGCATAGTTCTGTTATGCATTTTCTGATATCTATGGCATGTTGGTTGTGTGTTCAGTGTTTGTTCCTCAGAAATGAGGAACAGAAAAACATTGTCCTCTCAGCCCCAGCAGACGACTTGGTATAAAAATTGGCTTTAAAATGGTGACAGACAAAAGCAGGTTTAAAGCAAAGATTTATAACCAACAAATCATTGTGTTAATATAAAAAAAAATAATTAAATCACTTATGCTGGTTGAGAGAGAGAACTGGCATGGAGTGGTTGAGTTTTGATGTTGGCTCTGTCAGGAGTTGCATTTAGGGTATGGCAATAGACCTGGGAGATAATGCCTGTAGAAGGGATGTTCCTTGTATATACCTGGGAGATAAAGCTTATAGAAGGGTCGTTCCTTGTATTTGATTAAACCAAAGTGAAACTCCGAGGCAGATATGTAGCATTACAAACACCATGCTTCTCTTTGAGATGGGGACAAAGAACTCCAAGCATCTTTTATTGTCTGTGAACTCCACAAACAAGCAACAGGACACCTAACAAAGCAAGACAGAAACCTCAACATATTTGAAAACAGTCTTAATTAAGTAGAAGTGGGTTGTTTTTTTTTCCTGTTTGTTCTATTTGTCAAGTATTTCTCTTGGAAACAGGGGGTCTGATGTGAAACTCAGTTCCTGGGGTTTTTGAAAACGTGATCTAATGTGAAGGTGTTGAAGTAGAATTAATCTTTTGTGGTTCTTGTTTCCTTTTGCTTAGGCTTAATGATGAGCAGGTGGCTTTTTTTTTTTAACTTTTGGAAATTTAGATCATTGAAATGATGGTCTACCTGTGTGTGTTGATATTTAATATATTACAAAATAAATTAAAAAAAAAAGGGTTAATGTAGAGGAAACATTTCTGTTTGTTGAAATCTGTCTCTGTGCCTGTTTTCCTACTTCTGGGCTGTTGCAGGGAGCAAACAGCAGGGGAAGGGTTGGTGACACTGTGATTGAGATACCCAGTCCCATTTGTGGTGTGTGTCCAGAAGAGTTTAAAAACCAAACCTAAACCCAAAGCCATGGATATTGCTTTCCATGCTCTAGCCCTTTCAAATCTGATAGGTACAAATCAATATTAGTGCTTAAAGTCCTATGTGAGACTCTATAATGCACTGAACTTCTATGTTTAAATAAGCTACATGTCATTAAATGCCTGTAATGACTTTCATAAGTGATAGTGATCACCTGGAAGAAGCTTTACTGCCCTTCATTTCAGCTTGATTTCTCCCAAAACGTGCCAGAAGCTGTTCTTTTGTAGTTGGTTGTAACCTCAGTTGTCACAGTATTAGTTTATACCTTTTTGGTCTCTCCCTAAGCATCTTCCTGGTTGTTCCTTCTCTTCAGAAAGCTCTCTTGTGCTGCCAATAATAATTTAAAAGAAAAAGCCCTCAAATAGAAGAAGAAAACCCCAACGCACAAGCTCACTTGGCTTTATGTGGCCAAGTGCCGTAGTTTGTCGGCTTTGGGACAGATCCTAAGTTGTAATTTTTTTATAGTCTTGCATACCCAATTCTTACTTTTACTGCATGTCCTGGCTCCTAGGTTTTGGAAACTGGTCAAAAAATTGGGAGCTTAACTGAAGCCACTACAGAATTTCTAGCAATATTTGGGACAACACCTCGAGGTTGCTGCTGTAAGCTTGTAGAGATAAGGTGTCTCTGGAGACCCACCCCGTATGATGTGGACCGACCGCAGCCGGAGTGGGCTGTGTCCAGAGCTTGTGATTTCTCCGGGCTCGGTGGGGAGACCCTTGGAGAAAGGCACAAATTCCGAGCATCCTGGTGGTGTTAGTGTTGTTAAACCTTGTGGAGTGCTTTAATTGTGTTTGCTGGTGCTCTGACTCTTACAACAGGCTGTGGTTTAGGTTTTATAGGCTGCAGCATTGATTTGAAAAAACTCAGATTGCTTCAAGTGGAGAGTTCAATGTTGTAGATAAAGTCCAGCCACGAGTCTGCTTGTTGCAGGTAATCATCTATATAGCTTTTCCCCTTGATAGTTGTTAATTCATGTAGGACCTGGCCTTGTCCTGTGCTTCTGAGTAGAGAAGGCACAGAGGTAGAGTTTTCTGCTGGAGTAGTGTAGATCTCATTCCAGTGCATTAATTCCAATTTTTGTTTTTCAGTCTCATGCTCACCTCCCACGGTGCTGCCTGGATTTGGTCATAACAGAGGGCAGGGCAGGACTGGGGTTTAGCAGCCCCCCTGGCAGTAAAGCCCCTATAGAGAACTGATTCCTGCTCCTTCCTGCAGTGGGATGGCACAGATGTGCTGGTGTTGGTGGGAGGAAGGGGATGGGACAGGGACAGGAACCAAGGGCCAGGGGCACAAACGGTTGGGGAACCTTTTAGTGTTAGCCTTTAACTTACTCCTCTGTTGAGCTCATGTGGAATTACTGCCTTGGCCATCCCTTGCTCATGCTGCCAGGGAGTGGCTGAGGGGATTTGAAGCTGTAACAAGTAGTACTTGGCAACGTGAGGTGTTTGGGAAAAAATATTGAGTATTTGGGAACCTTAATGTTTTTTTGGGTGTGGGTTTTGGGTTTGTTTTTTTATTTTTGGTGACTTCAAGGTTTGTCCAGGTGCAAATACTACTGCTTAAACCTGTGTGAGAATTACACCCAATTCTTTCTGATGGGACAAGGCATGAGTTTGTACTATGAATTTGATTCTATTAAAACCTAAATTGGAGCTAATTCTTTCTAACATTATATAACTTTGTCTATGGTTTGGAATTACTGTGGGATTGAACTGAGTTTCTCCCTTGTTTTTTTTTTTTTAAAAACCTCTATGTGATTCCAGGCCCCAAATGTGAATGTTTGATATGTGCTTGTTGTGGAAGAACAGCACTCATAGTGCCATAGAATGGTTAAGAGTTGGAAGGGACCTTAAAGACCATCCAGTTCCAACCCCCCTGCCCTGGGCAGGGACACCTCCCACCAGAGCAGGATGCTCCAAGCCCCATCCAGCCTGGCCTTGAACCCCTCCAGGGATGGGGCAGCCACAGCTTCTCTGGGCAACCTGTTCCAGTGTCTCACCACCCTCACAGCAAAGAATTTCTTTCTGGTATCTAGTCTAAATCTCCCCTCTTTCTATTTAAAGCTGTTACCCATATGTCCTGTCACCAGACTTCCTCTCCAGCTCTCCTGTAGGCTCCCTTTAGATACTGTAAGGTACCTATATGGTGTTCCCAGAGCCTTCTCTTCTCCAGGCTGAGGACTCTTCTCCAGTCTTCTATTTTAACAACTTCCACTTTAACAGCTAAGGAATATGTATTGGAAAACTACACTGGTTCTTGCTTGTTTTTATGGATTCAGAAACACATTTATCAAAACGGTGGCAACCGAGATGTATCTAGGACATGTACAACTATGGTTTTTTCTAACAGTCTGATAACTGTAAATATTGCTGTGTTGCTTGAGCAATAGTATAATGTTGATATGGTTTTTTTATTAATGTAATCGATAATAATAACAGACAACCTCATTTTTTGATATTCTGAAAACTTGTCTTTTTTTAAAAAGGGCTCTTTAGATGTTACTTGCATTAAATAAGCCAAGGTTGAACCCGAGACACACCACGGGTAGATTTGTCAGCCCCGTTTATCACTTGGTGAAATTCATCATGAGGAAAGTATTTAGCAGCATGTTAGGAGGAGCAAAACTGCCGGTTGTGATGTCTGGAGCTGGATGTGAGCTCTCACCGCAGAGCTTCTGGAAGTGGGAGAGTCCTTAACTAGCCAGCAATCTGTATGACTCCATCCTCGCATAAGCTAATAGGCTATTTAAAGAAACACATTTAGGCATCCTTAAAATTACCAATACGTTGAATGGTGCTAAAATGAAGTGTTGCCTTACGGTCTCGCTGATTAAATAAAATGCATCTATGCACTCAGCACCTTTATATTGCTGAAAGCATAAATACAGGCTGACAACTGCAGTACTCAAATGTTAGAATCTTAACAGACTGTATTACCAACAAGTAATAAAGCAACCACAGAGTGCCCTGATGCTAACTTTCTTTTATTGTCAGTTCAGTGCTTTATCTTTTTAATTCAGGTTTCAGCTGTATAATTCTGATATGCTCTCCTCAAGTATAAATACATCCTGACAACGTGTTGTTACAGGAACTCGGAGGGAACTGACGATGCTACAGATGGTGCTCACAGAGGATTAAATTTGATTCCTTGGTTAGAACAGTTAATAATATACGTACTAGATCAGATGGTGTAGAAGACTGAAGTAATTCAGTAATGTCAGCAATGTCGTGCTTGCGTGCCTGATTCATGGATATAGGATATGATTATGAATCATATGTGAAAACAAATATATCAGAGGAAAAGCTGGTATGATTAAAAGTATGAATTAAAATATATAATTTATATGAAAGTAATTAGTATGACTTTAATGCAGCCCTCTAATTTATAATTTTAGCGTGTTTCACTTTGTCTGAAAATGTAAGAATTTAGGTCTTAAAAGATACTTTTAATCTTAAAGCCACGTCTGTAAAACTGCTTTTGCCTTTTAGTGAACTTTTTAAAAAAAAGATGTAAGGTGATAAAATCTTTTTCAAGTGCCCTCCCCTCTATTTTTTTTCTACTCAAAGAAGTTGTGGACTGCCTTTTCAGTATGAAAAAAGTTGGTAAACCCAGGTTCCAGTATAGGTTGGGAACTGACCTGTTGGAGAGCAGCATAGGGGAAAGGGACCTGGGGATCCTGGTGGGCAGCAGGATGACCATGAGCCAGCACTGTGCCCTCATGGCCAAGAAGGCCAATGGCATCCTGGGGTCTATTAGAAGGGGGGTGGTTAGTAGGTGGAGAGAGGTTCTCCTCCCCCTCTCCTCTGCCCTCGTGAGACCCCATCTGGAATATTGTGTCCAGTTCTGGGCCCCTCAGTTCAAGAAGAACAGGGAACTGCTGGAGAGAGTCCAGGGCAGGGCTACCAAGATGATGGAGTGGAGCATCTCCCCTGTGAGGAAAGGCTGAGGGAGCTGGGTCTCTTGAGCTTGGAGAAGAGGAGACTGACCTCATTAACGTTTGTAAATATGTAAAGGGTGAGTGTCAGGAGGATGGAGCCAGGCTCTTCTCGGTGACATCCAATGACAGGACAAGGGGCAATGGGTGCAAGCTGGAACAGAGGAGGTTCCACTTAAATAGGAGGAAAAACTTCTTCAGGGTGAGGGAACACTGGCAGGGGCTGCCCAGGGAGGTTGTGGAGTCTCCTTCTCTGGAGACATTCAAAACTCGCCTGGACACGTTCCTCTGTGATGTGCTCTAGGTGTTCCTGCTCCAGCAGGGGGATTGGACTGGATGATCTTTCAAGGTCTCTTCCAATCCCTGAGATTCTGTGATTCTGTGAAATTGTCAACCATACTAGAGTGGTGGCTGTATTCTGCAGATCACTGTCTTCCAGAAAGGAAAGGTTTGTGTTGCACCTAGCTGTTGAGCCACGTCTGAGTAGAAATTGTAACGGTGAATAATGACTCTTGGCTTTCACCAGGAGGCTAAAGATCAGGCTTTCAAGGTTAACGCACAGCAGAGGTGTTACAAAGATGGAATTCTGAGCAAGAAGATGAAATTTAGGAAGTTTGCTTCAAAAATCACACTGATGGGTTGTCAGGTGTTTGAAGGTCACCTGCAAATGGCACTGGTGATTTCCTGACCAGATTAAGAAAGTGGCTCAAATGCTTTGTTGCTGGTCTTCCTTAAGAGCTGACAAATTCTTGAGCAGATGAAGGGATAGGATGAGGGATATTCTGCGTCTTCTCCAGCTTCCCCCTGTTGGAAGAGGGAGGAAGTTGTTAGCAGCAAAGAACCAGTCAGACCTAGAATACAGAACAAGCTGGGATGTGAGTTGTTATATGGACTTAATGTGTGTGATGCGTTAACAATCACTGAATATATATCCAATGACAGGACAAGGGGCAATGGGTGCCAGCTGGAACATAGGAGGTTCCAGTTAAATATGAGAAAAAACTTCTTCAGAGTGAGGGAACACTGGAAGGGGCTGCCCAGGGAGGTTGTGGAGTCTCCTTCTCTGGAGACATTCAAAACCCACCTGGATGTGTTCCTGTGTGACCTGCTCTAGGTGTTCCTGCTCCAGCAGGGGGATTGGACTGGATGATCTTTCAAGGTCCCTTCCAACCCCTGAGATTCTGTGATATGAATGCACACCTGAAGTTTATTTCATCAGCTTCATTAACATTCTGTTGACAAATAAATTTTAATAGGAAATTCACAGTCCTCTTACTTTGATAATTGTAATTTCTAAGGCAAAAATCCCAACTCTCTTGTTCATTGTGTCTGAGTTAAGGGTAGGTTTTTATCAGGTGAAGTTGTGAATTTAGGTTATCTTTGAACCTCTGTAATTTTTTTTTTATTGGAGCTACTCTAATTTTAGATGTTAATAATTGCTGTAACGTGCAAAAAGTACATCATACATTTTTTAAAAGGCACATTAAATAATCTTCACTACCAAATCAAGACACAGGGATGAAAATTTAGCTTTAAAATGTGGTAAATATTTTTCTTCTTGGTCTTGTGTAACTACTAAAGTGAGACAGACTGTCCTGTTTTTGAGAGTAGATATTGGGCATCTGGTGGTTTATTTTCTTTTAATGGAGTCTTCCTATGCACGTGTAGGTTGTTCAGTAAGTATGGTTCAAGTACAGGTTCAAGTACAATAAGGTTGGAAGGGGGAAAACCCGGAGAATTTTTGTTGGCTTGCGTAAGATGGATCTCCCAGTTTCCTCTCCTGCTGCTTTGTTAGGGTTGGCAGGAGTTCCTCTGCTAAATCACTCTGCTCCGACCATTGTATACAGTAATTGTCCAGCTTCCTCTTCCCTTCAAACAGTGTGATTGCTCGGGGAGGAGATGGAAAAGCCACAAATCCATCTTCTTCGTTTTTTTTTTCCTCATTTAGTCAGAAGGGAGTTGTAATTTATTAATTAGTTTCCCAACACTCCAAATGAAGTGTTGATACTGCTGTTTTGTCTTGTCAGAATAATCCTTGGCGTGATTAGCGTATTCAACCTCCTTTTTGCAGCTTCCTTTTTAAATAAGCATTGCTGATTTGGGGTAGTCACTTCTAATGCTGTTAAATTAAAGCAAAATTAGATTTGACATCGGATGGAAGTCTCTAGAGAATTCCTGCCCTATCTTTTCCTCTGAGTAAACATTTTTACTGCTATGAACTTTATTTAAAGAGTTCTCTAAGATTGTGTCTGATGGTTTGAATGTCTTAACAGATGATCAGACAGTTACCAGCACTTGTTGTTCTGCACTTGCTTTTGAAGCTTATTATCTTGGAAAGATTTAGAAAAGCCTTTAATCAAAACCTGCCTTAACGCTTGATTTTACTAATGGAATTATTTAACTGAATTTCTGCTTTAAATAACAAACAGTGATTTCACTGCTTTTTTTTTTTTCTTCTCCCTCTCTGTATTAAAAAAAAAAAAAAGCAATCTAAGTTCAGAATTAGACAGCTTTTTTGTGGGTGTGGAGAAAGCAGAGATGAGCTAATGGTGATTTAAGGGAAAAAAATCAAAGCCTTGGTTGCCTCATCAGGTTTGTGTGTGTGGAACAGAATCAGTTTGCATTCATGAAGAGATCCTGGAACAGCAGAATAAAGGGACACTTCTCAGTAGTGATAAAAGCAGGTCTGGCTCTCTCACGAGAAGATTGCTTGTACACGTATTGAAGTGGTAATTCTTTATTATTAAGGTTGTTTGATATGGGTTTTTTGGTTGTTTTTTTTTAAATGAAAAATTTTTCATGGTTTTAAAAGCATTAAGGCAGCATTCGTGGAGCTGAGCTGCAGACGGAATTGTTTGTGACTGAATAGTTGTCAGTCACTAAGAAGGATGTGTATCTTCAGAAACAAGTGCTTCAAATACCAGGCTTTGCACTCTTGAGTCTCCTCTGCTGCTACTGCATGAGTTTATAAACAGTTTCAGTAATAATCTGAGTGTCCTGATGCAGAGTATTGGAAAAAAATTAATGTGAAACTTTATATTTTGGAATTCTCTGGAGGCAACAATATCCCGAGTCCCCTTTCCCTGCCTTTTCTTCTTCAGGGATCTCATTTAAGTAACAGTGTTGTGATTAGAAGATTAGTATATTCTGCCCTTTTTGTCAAAATTTTGTCTGTTGTTTTATTTTATTTTTTTGTAAAGCATTTTTTAGAGAGACTCTAAAGATGTGCTGCAGTGATGAACTTTTTATTTTTCACTCTAATCGTTTAAATAAATGTCACAAATGACATTGTCAAGTTAACTGTTATATCCTGCTCAGCCTACTTGCCATATGGAGGAGTTTAATTATTAAGAGTAGGAGTGATTTGCTTTGGGAGCCTCTAATTGAAAGATTAAATGAAGCTCGCTCTGAGGCTGTCTCTTCAAGCTTTTGAAGTTTTTAGTGACACCTTATGTAAGGATTACAGAGAAAAGCAACGTGTTTGTTGCCTTTACTGCGAATGGCTGTTCCCAACATCTGGTGGAATTCTTCAAAACCCTCGTTTTTCAGTAATTTCGATAATCCCTCTCGTACCTGGCGCTCAGATTTATACTCGGGCCTTTAAAAACCACCATCATTCTCTTCCAGATGCTGTTTGCCTTGAGAAAGGGTCCTATTGAGTTGGTGAAGAAGCTGTAAAACATTAAAGCAGAATGTGAAACTAAGGCACAAAAGAAACGTAAGGAAGCGGAAATCCTAGTTAGATGACGATGGTTTTGGCAGGGGACTTGGGGATATTGTGGCCACCTGCTTCAGCTCTGGAAAATGCTAAGAAACCCTACTTCTGTCATCGTGGCTTGCTGAAAAGTAGTTATTTTAAGCTGAGAGCGTGTGTTTGGGAAGCGGGTAGTTGCGTGTAGCGCTTGCCTTTTCTGCGAGGCTTCCCTTTATCCCAGATGGTTCCTTAGGAATGGGGAAACCAGCAGGACTTGGTAGGGTTGCAGAAACACTGAGGGCATCTATAGGATTGCCATATGGTAGTGTAAAATGGGAAAAAAAAAAATTAAAAACTGAACATCCTCACGGGCCAGAAATGCTGCGTAGTTGCCACTCTCTGCAAACAGCCCCCAACAGCCGAGTTGCTCCAAGAGAGCTAGTGGGGACAATAGAAGGGATGTGATGAAAGCCTGCAAGGTGCACCTAGCCTTTTTGCTTTGGAACTGTTTCTAATGGCTCATTCCTAAAGTAAATGTCAAGGGCTTTGCTGACACAAACACTTGAAGATACAGGGTAATTAATTGTCCTCAGTGGCTTGCTTTGTGAGTTTAACTCTTGTTGCCTGCAGGAGACAGGATGAAAAAGCCTGGATTCTATAGCTTAGGGGAACTCCTAATTGAAGTTTTACTTGTAGTCTCACCTTATTTTAGCCTCATTAAAAAGAGGAAGGAAGAGGTGGGGAAGTGTTATTTTGCCCATAGCTGTAAATACAAAGTTTCCTGGGAACCCTGGGAGGTATCCCAGGAGGGTAACACTGTGCTGGGTTCAGCATTAAACTGTCTCCTGTGAGACAGGTCTGTTCTCCCTGGACTAAGGAAGACCAGTTTCTCCTCTCGTCTGGGAGCTTGGAGGGCAGTCACTGAGCTCTACTCGAGGCAGGAGGAAGGTTTCCTTCAAAAGCCTCTGCCAAGTTCGAGCTGTAAATTTGACATTTAATTATTTACTCACAAATTCCTTCCTCAACACGACCCAAAGCTCTGAACCTTCCTCAGTTCTGCCCAGCATTAAAAACCAGGCTGTAAAATAAACTCCTGCCTGGAGTGACATATGGTGTGCTTGTGTCCCCTCTTCTCCAACCTCATCTAAACCCCATCTCTTCTGTTTGCTAACTCTGCTGTGCTGTTTGTTAAAGAAAAGCTCACATTCTGAGTTACTGGGTTCACTCCCCTCTCTCTCTGCTGCTCTTCCCTGCCACGGTGAGGATTTTGGATTAAGCCTTCTTCAAACAACACAACAGACGAGGACAGAGAAATCACTCCAGAGAGGAAGTTCATTGTGTCCTTAAAAGTACCAGAGAAGGTTTAGAATTCCAGAATGCCTTCAATGTGAAAAATAGACTATCAAGTAGTGTCATGATTTGTTGTGGGACCTCAGGCTTGTATTTATGATCCTTGTTTTATCTTGAGATTTTTTTCCCTCTTGACTAGTGTCTTAATTAACTGGATGTTTGAGAAGTTTCTAATCACAGAATCACAGAATCATTTAGGTTGGAAGAGACCCCTGGGATCATCAAGTCCAACCATCAGCCCTACTCTACAAGTTCTCCCCTACACCAGATCCCTGAACACCACATCCAATCTACTCTCAAACACAGTCAGGGATGGTGACTCCACCACCTCCCTGGGCAGCCCATTCCACTGACTGACCACTCTCTCTGGGAAGAATTCTTTCCTCATGGCCAGCCTAACCCTGCCCTGCTGCAGCTTGCAGCCATTCCCTCTTGTTCTGTCACTAATTGCCCTTGGGAAGAGACCATCACCAACCTCTCTACAATGCCCTTTCAAGCAGTTGTAGAGAGTGATGAGGTCTCCCTTCAGCCTCCTCTTCCTCAAACTAAACAATCCCAACTCCCTCAATTGATCCTCATAAGCCTTATTCTCCAGGCCTCTCACCAGCTTCGTTGCCCTCCTCTGTACTCGCTCCAGAACCATCCTTCATCTAGTATTAATTTGAATTTTCTGCCATGCACGTGAGGCAAAATGCTGCCTTCTAGAATCTTCTGTGGAGCTGCAGATGATTAAATTTCCATCAGCTGGTTTTTGGACTTGGTAGGGCTTCAGAGGTACTGTGAAACGCTGTTCTTCAGGTTGCAGCTTTGTTGTTTGCTTTTGTTTTGAGATTGTTCTCTGGGATGACAATTTCTGTCACTCTGGTAATGTTTCATTTTAACAGTATGGAAATCCAGTGAAAAAAAGGTAAATCTAGGTTCTGTTTAGGAGGGGGTTAATTTTTATCACAGTCGAGATGTGGTCCTACTCTGAGCAATTGGAACCCTTATCGTCTCCTAAGAGAGAGGTCGAGTGTTCCTGGAGCCAGGGAACGGGACATCTGAAGCACAAGCTGCCTGTTTACTTCTCTCAAGAAGTGCCATAGCTCTTTTAAAGTGCCTTCAGGCTTAAATAACCAAAAAAAGGCATATTTAGGATAAATTAGCACTCCAATTAAGAAACTGATCATCCTGTTTTGAGAAAATGTACTCTGAGAAAACCTTTTTTTTATTTGAAAAGCCGGGCTTTCAGCTGACAAAAACAGACAACCACTCGAGTGGGTGCTTTGCAAACTACGAACAGTTTTTATCTCCCTTTTTCTTCTATTTGAGAACAGAACTAATTACAAATTAAACACATAGAGTATGTTTGGGGGACCTGTTCTGACAATTGGGCTTTCTTCTAACTTAAAACACAGTGTAGATCCCATCTTGCAGTCCAAAGATGGTTCTCCTGATACGTGATTGGATTTAAGTGGTAGCATATCCTTTTTTTTTTTTGGTGGCTTTTAGAATTTCATTATTAGCAGAATAATTAGAAATGAAACAAATGATGGACTAATGTCCATAATGTCCACCCATTCGTGTTTCTAATGAAACAAAGATGGACTTCTAAAATAGATTTATTTTTTAAAAAATATAAACAGTTACTAAGTTTTACTTTTTTCAAGAAATACTAGTTCCACCTAAGAGCTAAAAGTGTGTTGTGGTTGGCCTGGTTTAATGATTAGTAATCTGCATTTCTGCTTATAAAGGAAGTAGTTCCAAACCAGAGAGATGCCAGTTTTAGGGCTGTGGCAGTGAGGTGTTTGGGATTTTGGGGTGATTTTTTTGGGGTTGTTTTCTTGCTTACTTGTTTGCAGAGGTTTTTTTTGTTTGTTTTAATTGATACATGGGCACAGATAACAGGTATCTGTTAACTTCTGGATAATTAAATTGGTGCATAAAGTGAGAATGTATTTACTCCTGTCTAGGTTTAGGGGTCGGTCCTGGTAATCTGCATCCGAGGTTCCAGCTATGCCGTGGGTGCTACCTTTGTACTTCTGTTGTGTAGCCTTATGCAAGCTGAGCCTTAGCAGCAGCCCTTATTTTTGATTATTTTTAAATTGATGATTGGTATGGAAATAAATACAAATAAATCTTTTTTTTTTTATTTTTCTGTGCAAACTCTTGATCCTGTCTGTTTCCATGTGTGCTTCCTTTTCATTACTTACAGAAATGAGCTTGTGATAAATTCTGTAGTAATATGAAAGCTTAATCCTGCGATAGCTTAGAAGCAGCAAAAATTAGTCACATCAATGCAAATACAAACTGAGTCAGCAGAGAGGAGCAGCTTATGGGACCAGTCACTGCCTTTTATAATGTCTATTACAGGGGGAATTCACTATCTTACTAAAGCTGAAATTAAAAGAGAGAAAAGATTCCTGTGTCCTTCCCCACCTTGTTCTTCCATGGTGTTGGGTAGATCAGAATTAATGAAATAGCCAGCAATTAGTTAATGCCAAGATCTGTGTAAGGCCAGTCTTTAATGATGATTGATCAGCACTGGAGAATTTGGGAGCATTTGGCGTGTGCCTTGTAGAAGGGAAAGGACTGAGATCACACCACCTGACGTGGTGAAAGCAGAGCCATCAGATGAGCACAAATCGTGAGCCTTTGCTAAAGGATGCAAATGAAAAGGTACTATGTTTGACCTGGAATCCTGCTCCGTGGTGACTCTGCTGGTTTTGATCAGAGCATAAAGGTCCAGGATACCACGTGTTATTATCATTTGAACTTGCTGGGCCTTGCCTTTTTGCATTTTTATTTCCTCTAGCAGTCTTCCTTGAATATTTTTGCATTCAGTGGTACTATCTGCTTTGAATTTGATCTGCAGCGTGCTCGCCTTCATTAGCTCTTAATAAAGCTAATGGTTTATAGGACTGTGGTTTGTAGGAGGTGACAATTCTTTTTCTCTTCTCCCACCACTGTTTAGCCCAGGCTGAAGGAAGGGAGCTTGGAAAAGGCAGTGACTCTATTTGCTATTGCAGTGATGTATTGCTAAGGGTGGATGGGAGATAGAAGAGGTGGAGACAGCAGCGACTGAGGTGGAAAAACAGATTCGAGAGTCCAACTATTCCAGCCTATTCTTTGGGCTTCCTTCCTGAATAAAAAAAAAAATAATTGATTCCCCCCACCCCCTTCACTTCTTTGGTAAGAGTTATTATATTACAGCCAAATTTGACATCTGTGACCTAGTGTCTCTGCCTTCAAAGTACATGTAAATGTGAAATTTAAGCCCTTTCTTGCTTGAGAGCTTTATATTTTAGAGTGACAGTAGCTAATATTTTTATTTCGGTTTTTTTTTTTTGTTGTGTTTTTATTCCCTCCTCCACTTTAGATCCCTGCAGTTCCCTCAGCCCACCCTGCTTTACTGAGGAGGACCGGTTCAGCCTAGAAGCTCTCCGCATGATCCATAAGCAAATGGATGATGACAAAGATGGTGGGATTGAAGTAGATGAAAGTGATGAGGTAGGACTAAAAAGCCTTGACTTGTGCATACATAAAGTCAGTCTTTTTATTTTTTTCCTGCCTGTTTTATAAAGCTGCTCTTTATGTTCCAGCACTCAAGTACTCATTGCTCTTTGGGTTTTTTTTTTCCTTTAATTCAGCTGAATGTGGAAGGAAAGTATCATTTCCAGAATTGTCTGAAATGGAACGTTACCGTCCATTCCTTTTAGCCTAAAGGAAGTTTTTATGTGACTGTGCGTAAAAACTGCTAATTTTGGTGACAAATAAAAAGGTAGACCAATGGTGTTGGTTTAGCAATGAGATGACTAAGAGTTGATCTGATCTGCCAGCTGGTGTTTTAGTTTCTTTTCTCTAAGGTTTTCTTGCTTAAGATATCTCTGGGCTGTCCTGTTTACGTTACATCTGTCCCAGGCAGGTCATGGTGCAGAGCAATCCCTGTTATGGGCAGCAGTCACGAAAGCTTTCTTAGGTGTTTTTGTTTACATTTTGCAGAGAAGTAGTAAGCAGTAGCAGTTGGTAGAATCATCTAGGTTGGAAGGGACTTTTGGTGCTCAATGGAGTTAAATCCAGCTGGCAGCCAGTCACAAGTGGTGTTCCTCAGGGCTCAGTACTGGGGCCTTTCCTTTTTAATATTTTCATCGATGATATAGATAAGGACATAGAAAACACCATCAGTGAGTTTGCAGATGACACTAAGTTGGGTGGGAGTGTTGATCTGCTTGAGGACAGGGAAGCTCTACAGAGGGACTTGGATAGACTGGATAGATGGGCCAATGTTAATGGCATGGCCTTCAATGAGGCCAAGTGCCAGGTCCTACACTTGGGCCACAACAACCCCATGGATGGCTACAGGCTTGGGGCAGTGTGGCTGGAGCTGCCTGGCAGAAAAGGACCTGGGGGTTCTGGTCGACGGGCGGCTGAACATGAGCCAGCAGTGTGCCCNGGAGAGAGTGGTCAGTCAGTGGAATGGGCTGCCCAGGGAGGTGGTGGAGTCACCCTCCCTGACTGTGTTTCAGAGTAGATTAGATGTGGTGTTGAGGGATCTAGTGTAGGGGAGAACTTGTAGAGTAGGGCTGATGGTTGGACTTGATGATCCCAGGGGTCTCTTCCAACCTAAATGATTCTATGATTCTATGACTTTTCAGATCAACAAGTCCAACCATCGACCTGACACTGCCAAAGCCACCACTGAACTGTGTCCCTCAGCACCACGTCTGCCCATCTTTTAAATACCTCCAGGGATGGGGACTTCACCGCTTCCCTGGGCAGCCTGTTCCAATGTTTCAGACCTGCCTGGAGCTTTGGGTTTTTTTTTTTGGTGATTGTGCTTTAATGACATTGGTAGTTGGGCTCCTGGTGGTATTGACAAAGGACTTGCCCTCACACTAACTCAACTTTACCACCAGAATTCTTGAAATTGCTGCGTAAGGATGGAAATGTCCATGTAGTTTCATTGCTTTTGCATTTGCTTTCTGGCAGTTAACAGGTAGAAGCTTGAGAAAGCAAGGGGACTGATGATGTCTCCTCACCTCCTGGGCCCTAAAATGAGGGTAGTGCTATGTAGTTCTGAAGCCCATTCTCACTAGAGGTGAGTGGGAGAAGACTCTCGCCCTGATTTATCTTATTTTTGTAATATCTTGGTGAAAATTGTTCTCCCTGAACGAGTTAAGTTGTAAAGTTTAATGTGATGCTCCTTCATTTTGTGTGTGACCATGTAAAAGCACCGCCAGTAGTGACTGATGCTTGGTTGATACAGATTTCCTGAAGGAGCACAGTACAACAGAGAATAATCCAGAGGAAAATAATGTAGGTTTTGACTTTGGAGGAAAAAAGAACCAAAAATCTGCTCTGTACCTTAGGGAGTGTCAATGTGAGGAGTTAGTTAAGGCGCTGGAAATAGTCCAGCTCTTCTATCACAGAATATTTGATTATTGTCGTGAATGTTTGTGACAGGGACAGTCCAGTCTGCAAACTGGAACATTAGTGATAGAGTGTGAGCTTCCTGAAGAGCTTCTTGGCTTTGTGTGGTTCTCCTGACTGGTGCTGCAGTTGTTACATGTGAAAGTTAAGGAAGTGAAATGAAAATACGGAAATATTTATACGTGGGGAACTTTTTACTCCTGGTTTCCAGTGGGTGGTCTTTTACATCTGACCGTAAGTTTCTCCCTGTTCCAGAGGAATGTCATGATAAATCACAGAATCGTAGAATGGTTGGAGTTGGAAGGGACCTTAAAGTTCCACCCACCTGCCACGGGCAGGGACACCTCCCACCAGATCATGTTGCTCCAAGCCCCAACCAGCCTGGCCTTGGACACCTTCAGGGATGCTACAGGAGCTTCTCTTAAAACCTGTTAAAATGACTGAAATTAGAACTGTTCATGATAGCTGCTCTTAGAGCTGTGGCAGTGAGCGACGAGCGAAACCAGGTACTCAAACTACTCACTGTGCATGAAGTAAAATGACTGAAACTTGGCCCTTCTTTTTTAATTATTGCAGAAATAGTTAATAAACACTCCCCTCTAAATGAGCTTTGTTGTGCATATAATTTCCGTGCACATCAGCGATAAGCATGTATTTGCATAGAGTGCTTTCTTCTAAGACAATAAAAGCAAACTTGAAATTGAGAAATGGAATCTCATTGCAAGTCAATGAGTCAGCTGTATGTCCTTGTAGCACCCTTTCCAGATCTTTACCATAATCTTAAAAGATCTGACATTTCAACGCTACACTGCTGTAGCTGCCCTCTTCAGTAGGTCTGAATGTATGTTAAATGTGTCCTAGTAGACACTATTTCAAAACCAGATTATTTGTGTTTGTCACCATGGGCAGTGCTGCTTGTTTTGATGAAGAATGGGCTGATAATTACACAAAAGCCCCAGCTTTATGAGAATCATAGAATCATTGGGGTTGGAAGAGACTCTTGGGATCGTCGAGTCCAACCATCAGCCCTACTCTACAAAGTTCTCCCCCATACCAGATCCCTCAACACCACATCTAATCTACTCTGAAACACAGTCAGGGATGGCGACTCCACCACCTCCCTGGGCAGCCCATTCCACTGACTGACCACTCTTTCTGGGAAGAATTCTTTCCTAATGTCCAGCCTAACCCTACCCTGCTGCAGCTTGCAGCCATTCCCTCTTGTTCTATCGCTAATTGCCCGTGAGAAGAGACCAGCACCAACCTCTCTACAATGTCCTTTCAAGCAGTTGCAGAGTGATGAGGTCTCCCCTCAGCCTCCTCTTCCTCAAACTAAACAGTCCCAGCTCCCTCAATTGTTTCTCATAAGATTTATTCTCCAGGTCTTTCACCAGCGCTGTGTCCCTCCTCTGCATTCACTCCAGCCCCTCCAGATCTCTCTTGTGTTGAGGTGCCCAGAACTGGACACAAGACTCAGGGGGTGGCCTCACCACCAGGTGTGGTGTTGAGGGATCTGGTGTAGGGGAGAACTTTGTAGGGTAGGGCTGATGATTGGACTCGATGATGCCAAGAGTCTTTTTCAACCCGAATGATTCTATGACTCCTGGCTGAGCGGTATATTGAGTACCTCGATTATACACTCATGGGCTTTTGATTTGGCAGGAAAAATGTGACAAAGTACAATATCCTCCTGCTGTTTTACCAGCACTCAAACAACGTTACGGATTACAAGTATGTATTTACACCAAGGAAGGAAGTTCTTGTAGATAAGTTATTTTGAGAGGGGAAGGTAACAGGAGCTAAAGATGTTGAACTATTTATTTGAACTATTTTAATTTGTTAATCCAGTTGAGAACTCCCAACAGTGATTCCAGATGCTTCATCTACACAATGTTATTTTTCCCAACGTTCCTCCTGCCCTGTTTTACGTTGTAGGTTGTTTTTCCTTTGTAAAATGAAGTCCCCCGTAAAATTATTCTGCAGAGAGAGATCTTCTCTGGAATGTAAGGAAAAGTGGAATTCTTATAGGAAACTTTATTTCTCCAAAGTTGCCTGGTACTTGGAGGCTTTTTGGATCCACCTTGTGAAGGTGGAAAGAAGTTGGTGTTTGACCTTGATGAAATCGATGGAGGGAAACTTGATCTAAACTTTCAGCACAGGATTTATTAGTCACTGGAACACGGGTGGGATATGTTGAACTCTTCTAAGGAAGATAGAGGGGTTCTAGTTTGAGCATGGTCTGGTTAGATAGATTTCTTTTTTATCCTTCTTCTTTGTTACGTTACCTAGGTTAGACTAGATGGTATAATTTTAGAGATTTAGAAAGGTGAAAAAATGTGAACTTTTAAATTTGTTAGAGTATACTTTCCTAGTTATTACAAAATACTTGGAAAGAAGAGCTTTTGTCATAGCTGTGTTTGAATTTGTCATGTGTTTGAATCTTCTATTTTTTTTAGTTCAGGATTCACATATATTTGTCATACTTGCCCTGATTTTTCATCTGGAATTATGTACTTCAAAACAAGAAACACAGCTTGAAAAACAACCTGAAATACAGTCCATTTATTTGGACTGTAGATCTTTGTTGTACTTTAGAGGGTGCTTTACTGTGCAGTTACTAATTCCTGTAAAATGGGCTATCACAGTGTGAAACCAGAGGTGGTATGGAGGAGAAGAGAGAAAGGGAAGGATGTGTAAAAAGTCTATATTGCTGTTAGGCAAGGCTTAATATGCATTTCTCCATCAGATCTTGCTCCTGCTGTTGTTGATTTGTTATGAACGCAGAGAAGCTTGCAATTGTCTGAGCTGGTTTTGAGAGGTAGGCTGTGAAAGGGTAAGTGAAAAGGGGAAGGTATTGCTAATTGAGGTTTTAGTCATGTGCTGTGGGAGGTTTTTCTGCCTCAGGAAGCATCTGTTGCACCACATGTACATGATTTGTTTTAATGCTGAAGACACGCAAGCAGAAAGACAGGCTTATCATATGCTCGCTATTTACATAGGTTTTTCCTGTTTCCGGAGAGCCTCCGTGTGTAGATCCTGCAGCAAGTCATTTCCCCAAGAAATCTCTCTGCAGAAATAGAGTAAATTGATGTTTTTGCAATGTTAGGATCTTACCCTGTAGCTAATGTTGCACAAAGCTGAGGCACAAATTTGGAGCTTTGCGTGGGATCTCTGGATAGATGGCTTCATATCTTGATATTTTGCTTGAGGGTTGGGTTTTTTGGTTGTTTTTATGAGTGCACTTGCATAGTTACTTAACAAAACCCCCCAACCTAACAAACCCCACACAAGAACCCACCAAATTAAAAAGAAAAAGGACAAAAAAACACCGAGAGGAAGAGACTGCAGTATTGAGGGCAGGAAATCAGAAAATTGCTTGTAACAGTATGGTCAAAGAAGGTGGAACCTCAGGGGTGATAAGCAGAAGTGCCAGGCTTAAAATACTGCCTGGAGGCAAGAATCAAGAAGGATTGAGCTTTATTGGTCTAAAACAAGGCAGAGGATCAGGAATAGTAATAAGTTTGACTGGGGAAAATTACTTGTCAGCCCAAGATCTTCCTTTGAAATGACAATTTCTGCAAGGGATGGGCTCTGTGAAGCTATTTGTTTGAGGGTTTGAAGGTCATATTTGCATCCAAGATGCAAATGACCCAAAAGGGGTGGAACAGGCATAATGTTTGGGGAGATTATACTGTGGGTTTTTTTTGAGAGGAGATGAAGAGGTGGAGTCTAAAAAAGAAAAAAATCACCAAAGGGAAACTCCAGAAGGAACTAATGGAAATGGAGAAGATTCAGAGCTCCAGCATAAACAACACTGTTAATAAATAATTTATAGGACTGGGGTGAGTTTGGTATGTGTCAGAACACCCTCCCTTTTAGTGCTCATTTGTGCTTAAAGGTTTTATCATAAAGGAGAACCAGTTCATGTACCTCTGACTGACTTTTATGATGTAATTAATTTGCTAGTCATATTCTTGGGTGTTTATGGTTCCTTTCTTTCAGCAATTAAAACGGTGGGTGCATCTATTCATCCCAATTTATTTTACAAGCTTGCTAAATGAAAATATTATGCATTATTATAACTATGGCTTTAGGAGAATCGGGATAAAATTTAACATGTAACTTCTCAACATGAAATTATTCTCTGAACTACTGCTGAAATAGAGCTGCCCTGTTCAATTGGTGTGAAGATGAGTTGGTGAAATATGTGTGGATATCTTTGTTCTTGAATTCCTTAAGAGAGAGATACATATCTAAAAGAAGAATTAAATACAATTTTCAGGACCAGAGACCTATTGGTTTCTGTAATCTGCCCTGGGCAGTAGTGAGCATTAAACATTTGGGGTTAAAAATGGAGAAAATTCCTTGATGGGAAATCCCAAAGAAGTAGTTGCCAGGGCGCAGTGGGGTTCTCCCGTTTGAAAATGTGTGTATTTTGGGTATTAGGAGCACAAAGTGTGAGGCAAACACACACTTTTGGAATTTAAGATTAAACTCAGGCTGACTCTAAGTGAAAAGCCCTTCTGTGTTCTGGAACAAAAGCAAATTGTTATGTCTTGGAGGGAGGAAAGATTTAGCAGAAGTTCTTGGGGGAGGGAGGGAATGAGGGAGGAAAGGAGGGAGGAAGGGAAGTACACCTATGTATGGAACAGATGTTAAACAATAATTGATGACACAGTTCAGAAGCTTGATCTCCCTTGGTTTACACCACCTTGGGAGCTTGTTAAGCTTCACACATCCACTCCAGGTGTTACAGTTCAAGCTGGGAGAGGTTCTGCTGTAGGCCAAGCTTTTGCTTCATTTGTTGCCTGCATGTATGCAGGTGTTAAATGTCCTGTAAAGTTCCCTTAGTGTTCTGGTATTGTCTTTACCATTTGTATGAGAAAAGTCCTTAAACTGGTGTTCATACTTCCTGGAAACAGGGAATTGTCAAAGTTGGAAGGGACCTCTAGAGATCATCCAGTCCAACACCCCTGCTAAAGCAGGGTTTCCCAGAGCACGTCACTCAGGGCTGCATCCAGGAGGGGCTTGAAGGTCTCCAGAGAAGGGGACTCCACCCCCCCCCTGGGCAGCCTCTACCAGGGCTCTGACAGCCTCACCAGAACAAAGGTTTTCCTCATATTTGATTGGAACTTCCAGTGTTCCAGCTTGCATCCATTTCACCTCATCCTGTCACTGGGAACCACTGAGAAGTGTCTGGCTCCATCCTCCTTTAACCCACCCTTCAGGTACTTGTAAGCATTAATAAGGTCTCCTCTCAGCCTTCTCTTCTCCAGGCTAAAGAGTCCCAGCTCTCTCAGCCTTTCCTCATCAGGGAGGTGCTCCAATCCCTCCATCACCCTTGTTGCCCTACGCTGGACTCTCTCCATCAGTTTCCTGTCTCTCTTGAACTGGGGAGTCCAGAACTGGAGGTAGGACTCCAGTTGTGGCCTCACCAGTGCAGAGTAGATGGGGAGAATGACCTCCCTGGAGGTCATTGATCTTTCCAACTAGTATTTTGAGCTTCCTAGGTTTTTCCTAACCTCTTCTCCCAAAGGTATTGGGTTACTTTGATTCCCTTAGCATGTCCAAGGTCTGCTCACAGAGAATTCCAATTTTGTCTTTCAACTAATAGTATGTTTGTCCCCAGACGGAGCGTCTTTTTACCCTCATGAAGTTTTGTAAAAGGCTTTGAGAGTGTCTGCACAGTTAGTTTTTTTCTTTTTTTCTTCAGAGCAGGGTATGTAGGAGCCGGGTCTTGTCAGAAAACATTATTATGGCTGCCTGAACCTAGGGCTGTGCCTGTGCACACTGTGGGGAGGGTGGTGTAGGGGAGGCGGCGGGTGTTATCGTGGGTACGGTTGCATAGAAACCTCTTCCAACGTGATTTGGATCAGACCTGCCTCATGCCTTGCCTGCCTTGGAGCTACTTAAGCTAATATGTAGCTGTCTGCACCTCTTTACGTGGCGCTGCAGGCATTTAGTCCCGCTGCAGTGAAATGCCCCCTTGGAAGAGATTGCAAAGTTTGCTTTGCTGGAGAATAGCTGCGATCTTATTTTGAGCTGCAATAATATTTC
This sequence comes from Jacana jacana, assembly GCA_013400555.1. Lineage (NCBI taxonomy): Eukaryota > Metazoa > Chordata > Aves > Charadriiformes > Jacanidae > Jacana > Jacana jacana. The sequence continues at coordinate 51,611 of VZTM01015459.1, read as the reverse complement.
CCCTCCCACCCCCAATAAAATTCATAGATTACTGCTTGGTAACACTTTCACGGCCATGCCTCACATTTTTCTAGTAATGCTTCTATTATGCTTGAATCCATTTTCTTCTTTTATTACACAGAATCACAGAATATCAGAGATTTGAAGGGACCTTGAGAGATCATCCAGTCCAATCCCCCTGCCGGAGCAGGAACACCCAGAGCAGGTCACACAGGAATGTGTCCAGGCGAGTTTTGAATATCTCCAGAGAAGGAGACTCCACAACCTCCCTGGGCAGCCTGTTCCTGTTCCCTCACCCTCACCCTGAAGAAGTTTTTTCTCATATTTCAGTGGAAGCTCCTCTTTTCCAGCTTGCACCCTTTGCCCCTTGTCCTGTCATTGGATGTCACTGAGAAGAGCCTGGCTCCATCCTCCTGACACCCTTTACATATTTATAAACATTAATGAGGTCACCCCTCAGTCTCCTCTTCTCCAAGCTCAAGAGACCCAGCTCCCTCAGTCTTTCCTCCTATGGGAGATGCTCCACTCCCTCCATCATCTTGGTAGCCAGCAGTTCCCTGTTCTGGAACTGAGGGGCCCAGAACTGGACACAATATTCCAGATGGGGTCTCACCAGGGCAGAGGGGGAGGAGAACCTCTCTGGACCTAAAGAGAGCATAAGATTGTAAGCATTAATTACTATTGTGTAAGACGTTTAGAAGGGGTTATACGTCTTTCTGTAGGGTGGGCAGCTGTGAATCACAGCACGTTGCCTTCTAAAAGCATGCTTCCCATCATAACTACCTCTGTAAGTGGGAGACTGCAACAAGAAGGTGGCAAACTCTTACCAAAATGCTGTGGAAGAGTAACCAGGTGTACCTGAAGGTAGACTTCGGGGAAAACTGAAGCTTGTAAGTTCTGCAGGTTTTCTTCTGCAGGATGAAACCTGAAGGAAATAACACGGTTTAAGGAAGGGATGCTGAAGAAAGACAGCAGTGCTTAGCCAGGAGTTGTTGCTAATTGCTCTTAAAGTAAACTTGTCAGTTAGAGGGTCTATTTTAAGTTGGTGAAACTGAAAATCATAAACTGGAGTGTTCACCCAGAACAAAAGATAAACATAGCATCTGAGTACTTCCTTCTGCAGTTTTACTGAGTGTGGTTGATTTTACTCTTCCACTGGTGTTTGCAAAAGTATGTGTTTGTTCACTGTCCCCTCAAGGAACAAGTGTCTCTTGCAACTTGCAGCTCCTCCATTTTAATGTATTTTTACATATTTTTGCATTGTTGCATGTGGCTTCAGTTTCAAAGTGCGCTCTCCATGTCCGGCTGCTACTGGATTTTGGTGCCTCTTTTATCCCATTTCGGAAACATCAGATTGGTTTCTGGTGGTTCTTGCCTCAGCTCAGTTCTTGGTCGTGAGTTGGTTGGATTTTGATGAGTGCCATGATACCAAAAGCTTTCTTGAGGGAAAGGAAGGTTGTGTCAAACCTGACTTGGTAACTCTTTTCCAGGGTTCCCAGGTCCGTTCTCCTCTAGAGAGGAGAAAGTTCCCTCCCCATCTATTACATTGCTGACCCTTGGGACCCTGTGGGATGGGAATCTTTGTAGAGGCACAGTTGTTATGGTACTTTTGGGATCAAACCTCCAGTTCTGAGTCTAGGTGTGGTGTTTTTTTATTCTCCTGGTGTTTTTGAAGTAACTACTTTGACGAAGGATTTTTTGTTTCACGCAGTTTTTACGTAACTTATCTGCTGCTTTCTTGGTCTGAACTTTGTAGTCTTAAAAAACTTTCTCCCTCTTGAGTAATTATGTTGGCTAAGATAATCCTTGGGTATTTTTTTGTTAGGGCTTATTCTTTTAACCTCCCTATTTAGAGTTATTTTTCTAACCTTTTCTTTGTATACTTAACGGCCAGGGCAACAGAAGAGGGATCGGCTGCTCTGACAAAGAACTGAAAAATCCTCTTTTTACCAGAGTTGTTTGGATTTTACGACTTTCTGCGATTCGGGACACGATTCCCTTTCTTAAAGGAGAACTTCCATAGGAGGCCAGTTTTGAAACAAAGATCTTTTAAACAAAAGAAAGATGTTTGATGCCATCTATCTCTTGAGCAGTAAGTGTGCGATGGCCCCTCTCTAGCTATGGCTGTACCATTATGACCTCCCAGCGTCAGAGAACCTCGCTGAAGAACTCACCCTGGTAATTCTCATGGGATCTGGGAGCAATATGGAGGGCTTAAACAGAAGAAGGGGTTCTTTTTCTTGAAGTAACTCTCACAAATGCATACTGATTACTCAATGCAAACTGCTTCACGTTTGTTGGCAGTTCCTTTTTCCAAAGGGACGTAGTCAGCAACTCTGATCAGCATAAACCAGATCAGCGCCCTCTTCTCCCAGGGAATCTTGGATTTGTTTCCTGTCATTGTCATGAAATTTGAAATTGGCCTTTTCATATATTTTCCCCTGAACTCCTTAGCGTGCCGGGCTGTGTTCCAGCGCTGCTTGGAGAACGGGAATTCATAGCTTAACTCTTGCTCCCTCTGCGGGCTCCATGGTGGAACGACATCAAATGCTGCAAATTTTCCACAAGCTGCTGTTTGTGCTGCTTATCTGGGTGCTGAGGTAACCGACATCCATCCTGTTCTTAAAATCACAACGTGTTCTTATAGTACCTCAGAGTCCTTTGGGCTGAGATGGAACACCTCGAAGAAGGTTTTCCTATTCATCAGCTGGTATCTTCCATCTCAATCTTCCTTCCTAACTGTATGTAATATCATTAACAGCAATTCAGGTTTTCCTTGACAGGACCTGTAACTGGTCAAACCTTCTTGCCCCGAAGTATTTTGCAGCCTTTCCTGGCAACTTACAGTAAAGATAGATAGAAGGAAGATTATTTGTTACGAACAAAACTGATCTGAGTTTTAGCTGAGGAGATGCAAAATGTGCTGAAACCTTTCCATACAGCTTGTATTCCGTTCTCCTCTTCTTCAGAAACTTCATCAGCCTGCAATGTTTGGTTTTAAAAATAAATAATCCACACCTGACACTTGGAGTCTCCCAGGTCGGTGCATCTCCAGTCACTAGAAAGCTGAAAAAGGGGGGTGTTAACGTGTACCTTTACCCCCATAGGAAGGGAGATATTGCAGGTCCTTCTCTGTAAATACTACAGGTTTCTTTTCAGTACCTCAAGGGAGGTCATTTTCCCCATCTGCTCTGCACTGGTGAGGCCACAACCAGAGTCCTATATCCAGTTCTGGGCTCCCCAGTTCAGAGAGACAGGAAACTGTTGGAGAGACAGGAAACTTTCCTGTCAGAGAGACAGGAAACTGTTGGAGAGAGTCCAGCGTAGGGCAAGAAAGGTGATGGAGGGATTGGAGCACCTCCCTGATGAGGAAAGGCTGAGAGAGCTGGGACTCTTTAGCCTGGAGAAGAGAAGGCTGAGGGGAGACCTTATTAATGCTTACAAGTACCTGAAGGGTGGGTTGAAGGAGGATGGAGCCGGACTCTTCTCAGTGGTTCCCAGTGACAGGATAAGGGGAAATGGATGCAAGCTGGAACACTGGAAGTTCCAATCAAATATGAGGAAAACCTTTGTTCTGGTGAGGGTGTCAGAGCCCTGGCAGAGGCTGCCCAGGGAGGGTGTGGAGTCCCCTTGTCTGGACACCTTCAAGCCCCATCTGGATGCAGCCCTGAGTGACGTGCTCTGGGCAACCCTGCTTTAGCAGGGGGGTTGGACTGGATAATCTCTAGAGGTCCCTTTCCAACTCTGACAAATCCCTGATTCCATAATTTTTCACGCCTAGAAAACACCTTGTTGGGGATGGTAGTTGTACACACTTGCAGCCTGAAGGGAAAGGTGAGCTGGGCAAACAGCAGTTCTTTCCTGCTGCTCTACCGTGGGACTGTGCTTTAACCTGGACAGACCCGGAGGCATTAGTGCAGAAGGGTTTTTTAATCTTTTCTTATCGTTTAGTTCCGTTTCAGTTGATCCTTTGATAAACACAGAGTAGGAATGAGTAAGACAATGTGCCTTTGAAGCCCAAGTTAAAATTGCTTGTGTGATTTGTCTGGGCTAAATGGAATTATTTTAGGAATGAAAAGGCTTCTAATGTCGGACAACCAACGAAGTTGTGAAGTGGCAGATAAATGAGAGAGGGATTGCATCCAATCTGTACTTGGAACCAAAAAATGTCTGTGGTTTTATGATTGGTTTAGAGAAGGCAACTAGTATTTTATCTTGAGTCTAGCAGTTAGAGGAGATGCTTGAAATCCTTCCAATGATTTTAAAATCCTTTACTTCATAGTGAGAATGAAGTTTCTAATAAGGGGAAATTGATAAATGTTAGCTTTTCCTTGCATATTTCTGTTATCGTACCCTGTCTCTTATTTATGCAGAGTTAATGTTATGGTTTAACGTTGACTACTTTCCAGTCTCTCCTGCACTTTCCTGAATGACATACTCTCTAGGTTTGTTACGAATGAGGTGTATGTGGGAAGCTCTGCAAATAAACAATACTGGCACTAAGTTTTAAGAAGCTGGGATCTGCTGCAGTGCATTGCTAGCTTGGCTTTCTTCCTCACCTCTGCTTGAAGTGGTGATTATGTATGACCAGAAAGTTAAAAAGATGGGGTTTTTGAGTTTTCTTTTAGCTGGTTTTGTTCAAGCAGCTTATTCTTGAGGAACTGAAGCAAGCGAGCAATCTGCTGTGGAAGATTACTTAGCTCTCGTGTTGGTTTTCTGGTGCTAATATTAAGGTCTCCACCCACAGAGACTGCTCCTGCTGTGCTTTTGGGCACTGATACCTACGAAAGGTTTCCACTATTAATGGGAGATGGTTTGCTAACCAGTATTCCAACATTTCTAGGCCTGTGTGAAATAAAAATAGCATGGGTTTTACAGTTCCATGCTTGTTTTTCCCCTTGTATGTATTTGAGAAGCTGCTTGTAGTGACTTGTGAAATAGTGGTACGACGCTGCTATTATATGATGTGATTGTAGGATCTTCCTTTTTTATCACATCTACTAAAAGGCAAAGTGTGTATTTTGACCTAGGCTTCCTATATTTGACATAGGCCTTGGGTATTAGGAAAAAAATTATTCACAGAAAGGGTTATTAAGTCTTGGAATGGGCTGCCCAGGGAGGTGGTTGAGGCACCATCCCTGGAGATGTTTAAAAGATGGGCAGACACAGTGCTTAGTGACATGGTTTAGTGATAGTTTTTTATCAGTGAGGTCAATGGTTGGAGTAGATGATTTCAGAAGTCCCTTCCAACCCAGACAATTCTATGATTCTGTGATTGTGTTAATTACTTGGAATTTTTCACAGAGAGAGTGGTCAGCCAGTGGAATCAGCTGCCCAGGGAGGTGGTGGAGTCACCATCCCTGACTGTGTTTAAGAGCAGATTAGATGTGGTGTTGAGGGATCTAGTGTAGGGGAGAACTTGTAGAGTAGGGCTGATGGTTGGACTTGATGATCCCAGGGGTCTCTTCCAACCTAAATGATTCTATGATTCTATGATTCTATGAATGAAACAACTTCGTGTAATGCTTTTGTGCTTGCAGTGTCACCACTGAGAAATGTTTAGGAAGAAGAAAAATGGCCCTAAGATGACTTCTGCTTCTCAATTTGATGAAGTAGAAGTCAAATTTGTCATATCAAAAGACTTTAGTACTACTTTAATCAACAGCTTTCTCTCTGCCCTCAAGCGGATGCATTTAACTTGTGTAGCGGGATTCAGATGTTGCTCATCCACAAAGGACTGGCACGTTTTCAAATCTTACATGGTCTTATCTTCAAGTAGGTGAAGTTGGTTGAATGTCTTCAGAGTAGAGAAACACACAGTAGGACTTGTGTGGTGCGTTCTTGTAATCACTGTAGATCTAAGGCAGTTGTTAAACCAATATAATAGCAACTGCACCTTCAGTCTTTCTAGGATTTAATTGGATCTTCTGAGAGCGTTAAACTTGCTTTCTGAGTCTTTGATGTAGTCAAATTCCATGAATTGTGTGCTGCTTGCACGGCAAAGAGATAGCAAAGATTCTCCTCTGCCTGATTTCCTTGTTCTCTTTGTTTAGAAATTGTTATTTTGGCTTTTAAGATTGTTTTTCCCCTTTTTTTCCCTCTTTTTCTTCCACCCACCCCTCCACCCCGCAGTTTCTAAGGGAAGATATGCAATACAAGGATGCCTCTAATAAACATAGTCACCTGCACAGAGAAGACAAACATATCACCATTGAGGATCTGTGGAAGCGCTGGAAAACGTCTGAAGGTAGGTAAAGAGGAATAGCTAAAATTAATGATGGTTATTGAAATAGACATGATTCAACATTTTTTCCAGAGGTTGTTTAGAGGAGTAAATGGAAGACCTCTCAAAGCATCTTTATGAGTCTGTTGTGGTCCTGTTACTTATAGGTAGGCATATGTAAAGCTGGTTAAGAATGCATTCAGTCCAGCTAGTGTTAATTACCCCTTGAGGTGCTGGGTGTATTGTAAGCAAACTCATCTAGTTTTGCATACTCATTGATGTGAGGTTGTAATTTATGAAGGTGACTGTTGCAAGCGCCATATAAGCATGTTTTTAATTTAGTGAGCCCCAGGGGCTGCTGTCAAGCTGTTTTTAAACATCTGTTATACACTACCTTAAGTGGAAAGTCCAGTGTGCTTCTACTTGATGTAAGTTTTCTTTGGGCTCTGAAGAGGTAGAATTCTTAGTCCAAAGCATTTTGGAAAATCTTCTGGAACGTGGGATACAGGAAAAATGGAGTAACAATCCAGCTTCACCATCCCTCCCCTCTTTTGTTTTGAATGAAATAAGTTAAAATGAATATTCTAAATATCAATGTCCTTAAGTCCTTAATATCAATGTCCTTAATAAGCAGGACAGTGCTCATTGCCAAATGTGTTCCAGGATGTACTGATTAAAAAAGACGTTTCCAGAGGTCCAGAATGCTAGAATTGTTAGGAGAAAAATACTTTTCCATACCATTCAGAAGGTGGTGTGCTAGTGGTGAGCATGCAGAGATCTAAAAGTTGGTATTATTCAAACTGCTGAAAGGGGAAATAAAAGAGGACTGTAACTAGGAACGTGCCCTTGGTTCGTTCTGCTAATGTAGGAAGCTAGTCTGAGGTAATTTCTTAAGTCTTTGCTGTGTGGTAATTAAATATCTGTGTTTTAACCTGTGATTTCTAGTAAGTCTTCCAAAAAATCCAGCCTTTAGTGATATCAGAACTATCTGACTTGTTCTGTGTATTTTTGTTCCAGTTCTCTTGAAGGTAGCGAGTGCTGTAAGACTCAAAAGCTTATAGCACCAGTTTAATGTACTTTGAGAGCATTAAACAAGAGGGAGGAAGGCAGTGTAAATGACTCTATTGGTCAGTTGAAACTTTAAAGTAGTCTGAAATACCAGTCTGGGAACTACAAGCTCTTGATAGGGCCCATAGTCCTCATGGAGAAATGTCTTCTGGATCTATTACTGCACAGTTTATGTGAAGGAAATCACCCATTCCTTCCCTAAAGCTTTATTTACACGGATGTTTGTCTTCAGTATTTGTCAAATGCCTTAAAGTTACTTTGTTTCAGTAATTGGTGATGTGAGGTAAGATTTGAGGGAAGAAAGTGAGAACATCGTTTATGGTAGAGCAAGCATCCCATTGCTGTTTGGTGGCTGCTTTTAGGATTAAGAGAAACAAATCATAGACTCATTCAGGTTGGAAGAGACCCTTGGGATCACTAAATCCAACCATCAGCCCTACTCTACAAAATTCTCCCCTACACCAGATCCCTCAACACCACATCCAACCTACTCTTAAACACAGTCAGGGATGGCGACTCCATGCCCTCCCTGGGCAGCCCATTCCAGTGACTGACCACTCTTTCTGGGAAGAATTCTTTCCTAATGTCCAGGCTTGGTGAGTTCTGGTCAGGAGCAGGTAGAGAGGAAACAAGACTTGTGATGTTAAACTGTGGGAAAGATAGTCAGGGTCACTCCTCTCCTTTGCTGCTTCATACTGGTGGCAGCGTGTTTATTGCTGATGTTAGTGGTTAAGGTCCCACGAAAACAAAACTAACTTTGGAATCCTTGGGTATTTGATGCAGAACAATCTTGTGTTTTTCTGCATTGCTTGGTCGGTCTCCTGACAACTTTTAAACATTGCTGTCGCTGACTCCCTGCCACGACATACTCTTACCCAGTGCCATCTGGTTGCTGAAAGGAACAGGAGGCCTTACTTTTTAAAAAAGCACCACTAAACTATAAAATAAAAAGAAATTGAATCACTGAAATTGTCGCAGAGTGACTACAAAATACTTTCAGCAGAAGTGAAACTTCTTGATAGTCTTTTTTTTCTTTTCCTTCTCCCCCTTGATTTGTAAACTCAGTGAATTGGGTGGCTTCCAAAATTGCACGTCCCGTACTGCTGGTGATAATGCCCATAGTGTGTAGTGGTTATTTTAGGTGACTTTTTTATTCTTTTCCTTTTCCCCTTCTATGTCACATCCAAACAATGCTTTTGCATTGGATCAGCTTATTAACATATTTCTGGAATGCAGTAGGATGATGTATTTTTGGATGATCTTACGGCCCTTTTGAGATGTTTAGAACAACTTGGAAATCTGGTCGCCTGTTCACAGGAGTTAGGAACCCTTGCAGCATGAGGATAACCTCTCTTGTGAGGACAGGCTGGGAGGGCTGGGGTTGTTCAGCCTGGAGAAGAGAATACTCCAGGGAGACCTTAGAGCCCCTTCCAGGATCTGAAGGGAGCCTACAAGAGGGATGGGGAAGGAGTCTTTGTGAGGGAGTGGGGCGGTGGGATGAGGAGTGGTGGTTTTAAACTGGAAGAGCGGGGATTTAGATGAGATCTTAGGAAGAATATTCTTTCCTGTGAGGGTGGCGAGATGCTGGAACAGGTTGCCCAGAGAAGCTGTGGCTGCCCCATCCCTGGAGGGGTTCAAGGCCAGGCTGGATGGGGCTGGGAGCAACCTGGTCTGGTGGGAGGTGTCCCTGCCCACGGCAGGGGGGTTGGAACTGAATGGGCTTTAAGGTCCCTTCCAACCTGAACCATTCTGTGATTCTTCAATTCGATGTTTACAAATAGGTTCCAGGCATTTTTTCATAAAAGCTAAGAATTAATATGACAAATCTGAGTCTCTTGCAAGATCAATACCTGGAAAACAGTTTGTGGCGCAGAAGCAGGGCAGCAGGCTGGGAAGGAGGTATAGCCATTCATATGGACGGAATGGAAGTAGTTTGTACTGTGAGTTTATTTTTTTAAAGCTATAAGTGAGTCTGTAAAATGTGTTCTGTCTCCAGTTATCTGCAATGATGAAAATCTGAAACATTTCAGCGTATTTTTCAGCTACACTGATGTAGGCAAGAGAGCTAGAAATCCTTATTTTCAGTTTTACTGCAAATATGAATTTAAACTCATAAAAATTTCTGTTGCCTGCAGCTTACCTGTCAAGCTTCCAGCATTGCTTTCTAAAGGATCATTGTTCCAATTCGCCACTGAGACTGTGTTGTGTCCTTGTCTTAAGGTTTCTATAGAAATCTCTGCCTGGTATTGTCACATGCAAATAGCTTGGGATAGAGAAATGTGAAAAATAAGTAATTAAAAAAATGGTTCATGCAAAGCCGTGTCTGTCCAGAAGGAGGTGGGTCACTCTTATGTGCAGACAAACTTTTGGGGGACTTCATAAATGGAGAGGACAATTTCTCTTCAACGTTGGCAGTGTGAAGCTGTAAGCTGTAACAGCTGGCCTCTAAAGGCCAAAGTGTTTTATTTTTTTACTGTGTTTTTTGGTAAAATCTATGGCTATTATTTCCTTTCATAGAGCCTCTGTAGCTATGCAAAGGACCTGGGGGTGCTGGTCGACAGGTGGCTGAATGAGCCAGCAGTGTGCCCAGGTGGCCAAGAAGGCCAATGGCATCCTGGCTTGCATAAAAAATAGTGTGACCAGCAGAAGTAGGGAGGTGATTGTCCCCTTGTACTCAGCACTGGTGAGACTGCACCTTGAGTCCTGTGTCCAGTTCTGGGCACCTCAACACGAGAGATATCAAGGTGCTGGAGCGAGTACAGAGGGGGGCAACGAGGCTGGTGAGAGGCCTGGAGAATGAGTCTTATGAGGATCGATTGAGGGAGTTGGGATTGTTTAGTTTGAAGAAGAAGAGGCTGAGTGGAGACCTCATCCCTCTCTACAACTGCTTGAAAGGGCATTGTAGAGAGGTTGGTGCTGGTCTCTTCTCACGGGCAATGAGCGACAGAACAAGAGGGAATGGCTGCAAGCTGCAGCAGGGTAGGGTTAGGCTGGACATTGGGAAAAAGTTTTTCCCAGAAAGAGTGGTCAGTCAGTGGAATGGGCTGCCCAGGGAGGTGGTGGAGTCGCCATCCCTGACTGTGTTTAAGAGTAGATTAGCTGTGGTGTTGAGGGATCTGGTGTAGGGGAGAACTTGTAGAGTAGGGCTGATGGTTGGACTCAATGATCCCAAGGGTCTCTTCCAACCTGAATGATTCTATGATTCTGTGAAAGGTTATGTAGACTGTCACTGTTATGCAGGAAAATTGCTAATTATTCTCTATATCTTTAAATAATTTTTTCTTGGTGGGAATATTACTGCATCTAATATAGTTGTTTTGGGCATATTTGAGATTTAATTGTTTTCCCATTCAATTTTCTCTGTGTTTCGGTATTCTTCTTTCGGCCTCCTCTCTTCTGCTCCCGGTTTGTGGTTAGTAGCCATGAGCCCTCTGTGCAGTGTCTTATGAAAACAAGTTTTTAAGCCATTGTCCTTGGAAAGATCTGGGTTTGTTGCCTTAAATGGCTGCAGCACCTGCTGACATGTTTAGTTCTGCAGGGGTAGCAAGGACAAAAGGATCGAGGCCGAGATCAGTTTAAGTAGATAAAAGTGTCACGAGAAGCTGTCCTGATTTAAACTAATGAAAACACTCAATTATGCTGTGGAATTTTTAATAAAGAAGTGTTTCTGTTGGTTCCATGCTTGCCTGTTTATAATTTGCCTAAGCTTCCTCTGAGAAGCATCTAATGAAAAAGGCAAAATGCCAGAAACACCTTGGTGGACGTTTAACGCTGACTTTTCTGCAATCACATTGGGCTAAAGGCTCTTGTTCGTTGTAACCTGCTCTCCTACTGCCTGTCTTCCCTGTTTTGCTCTTGGTTTTTACAAAAAAATTAAAGGTAATTAAACTGACTTTTTCTTCCAGTTCATAACTGGACTCAAGAGGACACTCTTCAGTGGCTGTCAGAATTTGTTGAACTTCCCCAATATGAAAAGAATTTTAGAGACAGCAATGTCAATGGAACGACGCTTCCCAGGTGAAGGTTTCTTCTGGATTAGGTTTAAATAACTCCCTGTTGGTTGCTGCTTTGTTCTCTATGTGGGAACAGCTACGTGGACCTGAACTCTAACGAGATATGGTCAAACACAAGAAAAGAGAAGTGTCTTTACAGTTTTGAAAATTTTAGCTTCGTTGTTTTTTATTTGGCCAAAATATTTCCAAACATAAATGCTTCTTGCCACTCCTTTGGTCGTAGTTTTTGGGTTTTTTTTCTTTCTGTTGAAGCTTTTATCCAGGATGACATAATTCTATATGGCAGTGAACTTTCTTTTGGACAACTTCTGATCTGTTGTTTGGGTGCACATCAAAAGCTACCTGCAGAACCCCTTCTCTTGAGCATAACCACTCAATTTGAGTGTTGAATGTATTTCTGAGAGTCGCTGTTCATAGCTTGACAAATATACCATTACCTTTAACCATGCCAAATGGATTTATTTGATGATTATTCCAGAATTAAAAGAACAGGGAAATGATTTTATATTCTTCCTTTGCCACATGCTGATATGTTTTGTTTTGATAGCACTACTGTTGTTGTATTATATCTCTCACTCTAATCACACAACAGTAATCTATATAACTATGGGAAATGCTCTCAGTGTATTTCTTTCCATAGCCTGGACTATAGCTTGTGGAATGAATAATACGTGTGGAATAAGTAATTCTTTGTTTTATCATTAACAGGATAGCAGTAAATGAACATGCTTTCATGATCTCTCACTTGAAAATAATTGACCGGAGCCACAGACAGAAGCTTCAGCTTAAAGCCTTGGACGTTGTTTTATTTGGACCTCTCACACGTTAGTAACTTTTTGGAGGTGTTTTTGTTTTTTCTTGGGTTTTTTTTTCCTTATCTCTTATTTGTAACAATGCAACAGACGGTATTTTCAGCGACACCTGGTTGGTGTGTGTTGGACAAGCTTAGCTGTTTTGTGGATGTACTGATGGATTGCTTGGCGATGACTTGAAAAACACTACTGAGATGCTGGGATTAGGACAGAGGTCCACTTCTGTGTGTGAGCTTACAGAGAGCCCTGGTGTCACCCCACCTGAGGGATGGATGTCACAAAAAGCATCCTCTAAGAGGTTTTGACCGATACAGACTGTGTAGCGTGAACATTTAGTAAGCTTTCCTCCTCCTAATGTATATTTTAATATAGACTAAGGAGATTGTATTAGAGCAGAGTCGCTTATGTTGTGTGGAAAGGTTGAGGGGGTACTTGTTGGAGATGGTTTGAGATAAATGAGGTTCTGCCACCTTTTAGTCTCAGGGCGAGGAGGAAGCCCCTAGTATGTTGTTGTCATCTGTGTCAATGTACTGGTTAATGATGTTATTCCCTGCACAGGTCCCCCTCACAACTGGATGAAGGATTTCATACTAACAGTTTCTATAGTTATTGGGTTTGGAGGCTGCTGGTTTGCATATACCCAGAACAGAACCTCAAGAGAACATATCACAAAAATGATGAAGGACTTAGAAAGTCTCCAAACAGCAGAACAAAGTCTTCTTGACTTGCAGGAAAGGTATATATTTTTAAAAAAGAGCTATTTTCTTAGTGGTACTTTTGAGATTAAATACCAATACAGATCCTTTACAGTCATAAATTATTTGCATTAAGCAAGCTGCCTTTGTATTTTGTTCATCTTCATTTGGCATGGAAATTGTGATTTTTGAAAACAAAGTTGAGGTTTTTTTTGGGAAGATATTCTGAAACAGGCCTGGACTAATTATTTTCTGTTCCTTATTTAGCAGTGTGAGAGTTGATAGCCTTCTCTGCTGCACCTCTAATTCAACTGTCTATAAAGACCTGTATTTTTAATCTTATTTAATGAAGGTTCACCTGAAAGTTTGCATATTTTTTCTGAGGTGGACATCACTTTGTGTGATGAAATTACTGCTGATTCGTGAAACTTGCACAGTCTTTATTACTGCAGAATGGTTGAGGTTGGATTGGAAGGGACTTCTGGAGGTCAGCTGGGCCAGCCCCGCCTGCACGAGCAGGATCCTCTGGAACAGGTTGCCCAGGACCCATGCCCAGGAGGCTTCTGAATATGTCCAAGAATGGAGATTCTACTACCTCCCTGGGCAACCTGTGCCAGTGCTCGGTCACCCTCACGGTGAAAAAGCGTTTCCTGATGTTCAGACAGAACCTCTCGTGGTTTGGTTTGTGCCCGTTGCCTCTTGCCTTGTTGCTGGACACGCTTTCTTCCCCCTGAGGACTGGAACTTTTAACAACTCCTCTGTGTGTTTTCTCATATTTCTTGTTCAACTGTGAAGGCTCGAGAAGGCACAAGAAGAGAATAGGAACGTTGCTGTGGAAAAGCAAAACCTGGAGCGCAAAATGATGGATGAGATCAATGATGCGAAACGGGAAGCTCATCGCCTGCGGGAGCTGAGGGAGGGAGCTGAGTGTGAGCTCAGCAGGCTCAAATATGCAGAAGAAGAGCTAGTCCAGGTACCTCCAAACCCGCTCATAATTTTAGTGTCGACTTTACATTGGTCCTGGTTTTTATTAGATGCTCGGGAGTGTCTTCAGCAGCATTTCTCTAATGCTAGATTTGAGGGGGAAAATGCTAAGGGCACTTAATGATGGTTTGTCAGTCATGCCATTATCAGGTAAAATAATCCTGAGACTATAAAGAGATGTACACTTTGTCTATTGCCTTAGCGTAGTCGTGTCGGATTCACGGAACAAAATGCACACAGAAGCTCTTTTGCTGTCGTGTTATCAGATGAGAGATTGTAGCTCTGTCTCGCTCCTCTGAGTAGCAATAGATGGGATTTCTCTTTCTTCTGCTGCCAGTCCTGAGGATGCTCTTGGTGACACTTCTTTCTTTCTCGATCTCTAGGTCCGCATGGCTTTAAAAAAGGCCGAGAAGGAGTTTGAGCTGCGGAGCAATTGGTCTGTTCCTGAAGCCTTGCAGAAGTGGCTGCAGTTAACCCATGAGGTTGAAGTACAGTATTACAATATCAAAAGACAGCACGCAGAAATGCAGTTAGCAATTGCCAAAGATGAGGTACCAACTCCAGCTACTTCACAAGACTTTCCTAATCCATTGCTAGATATATGAAATGGGAAATACAAATGATTTCAGATAAGCTGTTGGAATCGTGTTTTCCTTCTCTGAGTTGTTGTTTGCTGCCTGTCGATATCACTAATGTTTTTGCCATCTGTGTTAAGCAAATCCACCTAGTTTTGTACGTCTCGTGTCTCTTTTTAGGCAGAAAAGATAAAAAAGAAGAGAAGCACTGTATTTGGAACGTTACATGTTGCACACAGCTCCTCTTTGGATGAAGTGGACCATAAAATCCTTGAAGCAAAGTAAGAGTATTACCAGGACGTGTGTTCTTTTGTGATTATTTATCCCTGGAAGAACAGAATTTTTCTGAGACTTACAGAATGTAAATCTTGGGTGATTTCTGCATTTTTAAGTAAAACCATCTCCAGTGTATGTAACTTTTTAAAATTGTGCTTTTCTCCAGAAAAGCTCTCTCTGAGTTGACGACGTGTTTGCGGGAGCGTCTTTATCGATGGCAACAGATTGAGAAGATTTGTGGTTTTCAAATAGCACACAATTCTGGGCTACCAAGCTTGACATCCTCTCTCTACTCTGACCACAGCTGGGTAGTTATGCCTCGAGTTTCCATTCCTCCTTACCCGATTGCGGGGGGAGTCGATGACTTAGATGAAGACACTCCTCCAATAGTGTCACAGTTTCACGGTAAGTGGCGAGCTCGGTAAAAAGAGAGGGCAAAAGTTGGGGTGGTGTGAGATTTTTAAAGTCAGGTGGGAAAAGGGTGCTGAAATCAAACAGGATTGGGTCAGAGTCAAGAGGACCCTTCGCCTAGCATTTCAGATGCAACCTTTGGTGCTTGCAATAAGGATGGAGATGCCTTTGTTCTGTTTCAGTACAGAAGTGTGGTGTGGAGTTCAGGTTTTCAATGTCTGCTTGGATTGTGGTTTAGACAAAAGATTGTAATCAGTAACACTGAATTCCAGGTAGCACAAATTCTTTCAAATGGAAGGGATGGAGTTAGTGTAGGGTCCCTTGAGCTACTAGGAAGCTCACACCCTTTGAGAGGTTGCATGCTACTTAGCTTTTCAAGCATTCTTTAGTGGCTGGAACACAATCCTGTTGTTTTCCAAGGGAAGCTTTCAGGCAGAATTGTTTGTATTTTGGATACAGTGGGTTGTTTGAGTGTGAGGCAGAGAGGCCAAAGGCTGGAGGGGAGGGAGGGAGGAAGGGAAATGCAGCTTTGGTCAACTATTATCATAAGATATACACTGGGGATTCAGACCACCCTCGTATCTTGAGTCATTGCGTCAATACAAGAGCTCGTTTCATGGAAGTTTTGATTAACTGGACTCTCGAGGCAAATCAAAAAGATGAGCTCCCACATAGCTATTCAAACACGCAATACCAAGTTGAGGAATGAGTAGGGAAGAAGACTCTTTAGCATGTGTGTACAGTATTTCTTCCAGGGCTGAGGTTCTCGGGAGAAATTAGAACTGTATTGTGAGCTGGCATAAGGAGGATGTTCACCACTTCACTGGCTGCGTTCAGTGTGCCTCAGGCACACATTTTTCTTCTGAATGTACCAACCTTTTTTTCTAAAGGTCATTAAACCCCCTGTGACACTACTTGCTACAAGTTCTGCTAATTTTAAAGAATGGCTTCTCTCTAGTCATCTTTACTGTGAAGCCTTCATTGCAAAGTTGAGCAACAGATTTCTTGGATGTCCCAGTAAAATATGGATGCCTAGAGCTAAACTTCCAAGTTGGTAGGGGAGAAACCTGTGCTGAGATTTTTAAAATAGAGTTCCATTTATTATCCTGACTTTTGTTTTTATCCTGACTAATGTTTATAAATCTGTAAAGGGTGAGTGTCAGGAGGATGGAGCCAGGCTCTTCTCGGTGACATCCAATGATAGGACAAGGGGTAATGGGTGCAAGCTGGAACAGAGGAGGTTCCACTTAAATATGAGGAAAAACTTCTTCACAGTGAGGGTGGGGGAACACTGGCAGGGGCTGCCCAGGGAGGTTGTGGAGTCTCCTTCTCTGGAGACATTCCAAACTCGCCCGGACGCGTTCCTGTGTGACCTGCTCTAGGTGTTCCTGCTCCAGCAGGGGGATTGGACTGGATGAGCTTTCAAGGTCCCTTCCAACCCCTGACATTCTGTGATTCTGTGACTTTTCAGATGGTCTAAAATAGCAAAATGCTTAGACACGTATATAAGACTTCACACTTGTCATTGTTGGTTTTTTTCCAGGTCTTGCTTAGAAGTGAAGCCAGGGAGCAAAGTGCAGTTAGTTCAGAGGAACCAACAATTTAGAGGACTTTACAGTTTGTAAGAGTTGAACCTTTACACTTTTGCAGCTAGGGTTTAATTGTTTTGGTCAAGTTCAGTTCATTTGGAAGTAATTAATAGTGGGTGTTCTCTCAGAGACGGGAGTTATTCGAGTCTTAGTAATATTAGAAAAACTTTAAATGTATTCTTCTGAATTTTGGCAAGGCATGAGAGCCTGACTTTGCTAAAGTGACTGTGAGGGAAGTAGCTTCTACTTGACTTACTAGCTTTTGAAATTCCTACTTGGGGGAAAAAAATCCCAAACCTTGGAGCCACCTGGGAGTGAGGAAGGAGAAGGAAAACCTGCTAAATGATCTGTTAAAACCAGTTCTGGAGTCAAATTGTTGCAGGTTAGTTTGGCGACTGCTAAATTATTGCAGTTACCAAAGCCAAGAGATGACAAATGCACAGGAGGAAGGAGGGGAGCCAAGTGGCTTGTCTCACTCATTGAGGCTTCAGGCAAAACACAGTGTGTGCACAGCTCAGTTCTCCACAAGGTTGTGTTCAGTCCCTGGACCTAAAAGGGGGCGTCCGGGTTGTCTCCTTGCCCCGGCATCCTTTGATCTGTTGAGACTGACAAAATTTGAAGACTGCCAGGCAGGCTTCTTCATGCCACAGCAGTTGGGATGATAAGCTAAAAGGGTGTGAAGGAATAGGTCTGCTTAATCATTCCTGAGCTGAAGAACAAAAGGGGGATAAGGAAATGGATGCACGAGACTGGGACGAAGTCATTCCAGTAAGGTGATAGTGGAACTTCTACTTTTCCGCTGACTGATTTAGAATTCAGCTGATTCCTTCATGAATTTCATTAGTGAATCATCATTTAGTGAATTTCATTGTACTAAAAAATTCTAGGTGTTGAACTCCTAGCTGAATACTTCTCAATCCTCTGTATATTCACCTACAAGGAACCAAAATGCTTGCGAACTCTCTCAAAATCGACTGATAGTTCAGTCTATTGTTTTTCTATTTTAGACCAGCGAGTAGGATGGCACCTGCACACATAGTGCAACTTTCCTACAGGGGTTCTTACTCTCTTATCTCAGTTCACATTTGCCTTTTTAGGAATATTCTTGTAGTGACACGAGCTTATTTTTGAGCTTCCAGCAGCTACTTTTCCAGGTCAGCGGGGAGAGTTCATCGCAAGTACAATCAAAAGTCGGAGTTACGTGGCAACTGTCGTGTTGGGACTTGTCAATTGTTTTTCCCTTCCCTTCAGCCTGGCAGGAAACAAAGCCCTGAGTGTTGGTGAAGGCTCAGTGACTTGCTGTTTTGTGAAGGCTGTGATTTCCTGCTCTGAAAGCACAACAGCAACTCGGCCTTTTCCTGAGAACGTCAGGAAGCGAAACTCTGATTTACCCGATGCTAAATTCACATCTCCACAAAAATCAAATGCAGTATGGCAGGCTGGACCTCCCTATCTGCAAAATAATTGATTGATTCGGTTTTATTTATTTATTGGTTACTGTGTTGTGTTTGGTAAACACTTTAAACACCAGCGAGGGTATGGTCTGTCCTACCCAAGCAGTGATACGTTCTGTGGGACAGTTTGAAGGAGGGGTATGAGAAACTCAAGAGGCTCATGAGAGCTGGCCTTCAGCCAGGGCTGTAGACTTATTTCCGTAGAGGTATTGCTGCCTAATCATCTTTTAAGGAAGGAAATGGATTAGGAACGTCGTAGTTCACCATTCCCTGTAAATACTTTCCTGGTCAAGCCTTGTGTGGTGCCGTCTCCACCCATTATTAGTATTTCTCTTTCTGGAATTTCATAGTTAGCCTGGCAAAAGAAAATGGTATCAAATCAGAAATTCTTGAGCTTAAAATGAGGTACAATTACATATGTTCTAGCACGTTATAGAAATGAAATTGGTCTTCTGTGCCCAATGTAACTTTGAATTAGCGCAGTGTGTTTTGGTTGGCTGTTGGTTAGACATCACCTACATTGCCAAATTCTTACGTATTCTTTTAAGCTCTCAATCACCACACAAGTAAAATACAGGATATTCTGTGACATTAATTTAGGCACTGCTATTTTTAGTTCATAAAGGGTTGGGAATTTCAGTTGAATCTTTCTCTTTGTTCTCAAGAGAGTGTAGTGAGGCAGAGCTTTGGTGCACACAGAATGATATTTGGCAGGCATGAAACTCTGGAACTTGCATCATGGTGAGCTGCTTTGTCTAACTGTAGAATGTCATAGAATCATAGAATGGTTTGGGTTGGAAGGGACCTTAAAGACCATCCAGTTCCAATCCCCTGCCCTGGGCAGGGACACCTCCCACCAGACCAGGTTGCTCCAAGCCCCATCCAACCTGGCCTTGAACCCCTCCAGGGATGAGGCAGCCAGAGCTTCTCTGGGCAACCTGTTCCAGTGTCTCACCACCCTCACAGCAAAGACTTTCTTCCTGAGATCTCATCTAAATCTCCCCTCATTCAGTTCAAAACCATTACCAGTCATCCCATCACCCCATTCCCTGACCAAGAGTCCCTCCCCATCTCTCCTGTAGCTCCTTTAGATGTACCTTAAGGTAATGCCGATCCGTCTTCCCTCTAAACAGTTGAGCAATGTCAAAGTCGTTCAAGAATCATAGTGGCTGAGGCAGATACCTGCTGTTGAGTCTTCAGAGTAGGTATTGCTAACATCAATGGAGGGTTTTGGTTTTGCTTTTTCTCTTTGCCTCAGGGTCCATTGTAAAACCTCCCAGCACGCTGGCCAGAAGCAGTAGCTTGTGTCGATCGCGACGCAACGTCGTGCCCTCGTCCCCGCAGTCTCAGCACGCTTTGCACTCCCCCGACCCCGACATCCTTTCTGTGTCCAGCTGCCCGGCTCTTTATCGAACCGAAGAGGAGGAGGAAGCCATTTACTTCTCTGCTGATAAGCAATGGTACGGAGATGAGCGCTTTGGAACTCTGCTAGGATTATGTGAGACTAACAGTGTTTAGAACTAGGGCTTTGAATCAAGCCAAAAGTTAACGTAATCCCTAGGATAATATAACTAATTGCAGTCCACGTGGAACAGAGGGAGTTCTAGTCTGGTTTGTGTATGTGTTAGCTAGCATGTCGTGTACAGTTAAGTAATGTTACAATCCAGGGTGCACTGAACTAACCCTGATTCTCCATTACAATATGTTACTGGCTTTTACATCTGAAACTAGGATCAAAAGCAGTGTCAGCTACTGGGCGAAGAGAAGATGGATGGTAACACAATTCTTACAGCATGTTGAGCGTGTACCTACTCTTGTTACATGGCCTCATAGGAAAAGGTTAAATTCCTTTTGGAAGGAGCAAATGAGCTTGTTGAAAGGTAGGGACACTTGTCCTGAAGAAACTTTTTGTATATGATAGGCTTAATTCTCCTTCTTTCATTTCATAACTTTCCTGACTTCACATGCCAGAAAGAGAGTGTTGTGTTTTGGGCTGTTGTTGTTGCTGTTTGGTTGTTGTTTTTTTTTTTTCTTTTTTTCTTTTTTTATTCTTTGAAGTGAGATGCAAATGACTTGATTCTGGGCAGATGCTGCTGTCCACAAAACCAAGATTGCACAAACTAATTACCTTAAGTTTAGATAATAAAATGATGTAATGCAAGCTGTAAGTTAAAATGTTTAACCCCTGTTTTTTTTTTTTTGTTAATTAACTGCTAAGGAAAAGTGTGGGTGGTGCTTTTAGACAAATGTTATTGATTTCTAAGTTAATTTCCTTTTTAACCGCTTGAAAGAAACGGTAGTTTCATTCTGTCTTTTTCCTCTCTTTGCTCTGACTCAGGGAAGTACAGGAAACAGGTTCGGAATGTGACTCCTTAAATTCATCCATGGGAAGGAAGCAGTCTCCTCCAGCAAGCCTTGAGATGTACCAGGCACTTTCTCCTCAGAAAGTATCTCCAGAAGAATTCTCGCTGGAGGAATCATCTACGGGAGACTCCTCTTCTCTAACTGCGGATATTTCTAGGGGTTCTCCTGACTGTGTAGGCATGGCAGAAACGAAGAGCATGATCTTTAGTCCTGCAAGCAAGGTTTATAACGGAATCCTGGAGAAGTCCTGCAGCATGAACCAGCTTTCCACCGGGATCCCAGTCCCCAAGCCTCGGCACACCTCCTGTTCTTCAGCCGGCAGCGATAGTAAACCCAGCCCCGAAGCTGGCTCTGTCCCCAGGATAAGTAGCATCCCACAGGACCTCTACCAAAACGGTGAAAAAAACAAAAAGCCATCGAAAATTAAAAGCCTCTTTAAGAAGAAGAGTAAGTGAGGTGGGCAGAGGAAACCTAGAGTAATGTTAGAAGAACTCTTTATTTTTTAAAAATCCTTAGGAATGTAATTCCATTGGAGCGTTTGCGAATGGGTGCCCGAATGGAATGCTCTGTAGGTCAACTATATTTAACTGACTGTACTGTCAAAGGTCGTGCCAGCTGTCAATGAGAAATCATTAAAAAGTTCAGACAGTTTACATTCATTTCTGCCTATTTATTTCCTTTTTTTGGTGTAGTTTGTCTTTTTTAGTGTTTGTTTTTGTTGTTTTTTTTTTTTTAAATTTACTTTTGGGTTTTGGGGTTCTTTTTTTTTTTTGGTGGTGTTTATTCTTAAGCCTTTTTAAAGCCACTTTGGACTTGTAAGCTTTAATGGACTTGTGAGCCCTCCTGGGCTTGCCAAAGTTTCTTGTTTACCAGAGCATCTTCCTATCTTTCCGTAGAGCTAGGACATTTATCTACTGGACTTTAAGAAAAAGAAAAGAAGTAGAACTAATCGAATTGCACTATGTTTTACAGACTGGAAAAGTCTCTCTCCGCAAGTGAAACTGAAAGACTTGTATTTGACTGAGAAGATGAATCTTTTCACTTTTAGATCTTTTGGGGTTTTTAAGTAGAACTTAGGATTTCTAATTGACTTGATTTCTGGAAATGGAAATGCCATGCTTTTATTATGGGAAGCTTTGTTAGATGCATTTATTATTAGAATGGTTCAAGTCCTGCTGTAAAGATCATGTTTTTCCCAGGACGTTCACTGTGATTTTACTTCACTGCAGGCTGTATGACACACAAAAAAAAAAAAGAAAAAAGGAAAAAAAAAAAGTAATTTAACAAGAGAAGAGGCTCTTGATTCCTTATGCAAGTGGTGGATATGAAACTTGACCGAGGACTGAAAACATTCACCCTCTTGAAATAAGGAGGGGGGGATAGCAGCTTTTGTTTACAGACAATGGACACTGGGTTTGTGAAAGTTTGTACTGTGGTGAAGATAATAAATTGGAAATGCTGTTGTGCTCGGGAATGTTCCAGTTTTGGCTGATGCTTGTTTCAGAGATCCTGTTAATCGAAAGCTGTTGTAGGCTACGTTGCTTATGCTTACTGCTCTGTATAAGTTGTTATTCAGTTTTTTTTGGATCAGCTCTCAATGTCTTAACGTCCTCCTTTTGTAAGATTTCATACACTTTATTTTTGTATAGTTTGAAGATCTAGCTGTTCAGACACCTCTGAAGTAAATGGTATCATTTTATAATGCATACTGTTATACTAACTCATAATTCTAGATGTGACGCTAGATACACAAAGGTGAGACTCGCCTCGCTTCAGTTAAAAGCAGATTTCATGCCAAGCTTTCATAGGGAGAAGTGAAACTCTAGTGCAAGGTTACAAGGAAGCCTTCTTTGGGCAACAGTAGCTAAAAACATCTTTTTATTTTTTATTTTTTTTAAGCACTTGGAGACAAATGTACTGCTTGAGCTACAGTGCCTTTTACTCGGTCTGTCTGAAAACGGTAACCCGGAGCAGGAATTCCTTTTGAGGTACATTCTGAAGAAATCCTTCTTGCTCTAATGGATGCAAGCAGTTTTACCCAGTGATGAGGAGTGGTTTCAGCTCTCCCATCGGGGTGTTGCAGTTGCCTCAGTGACGGGTACCGCTGCCAGGGACCTGTGATTTGGGGGCCGCTCCTCGCCAGTGCACACACTGTACTGTGTGAAAGAATGAATTCACCGGCTGCCTAAATTAATTTTTTCTTAGTAAGAAGCCTTCAAAACCTTGTAGTTAATGGAAATCAAGTTGATAGGTGGTTGGTTGTTTTATTTTTCTCCTCTCACTCTCTATTTAGGTTCCCCTGCACCGACGCGTTAGTTCTGTCCTTAAGAAGTGGTGGTGACTTCACCAGAGCATTTACTGTGGGTGGTGAAACGGTTAGAAGGGTTAGAAAAAGAGATGGAGACCTTCCATGTGAAAGTTGCTTAAAAGTCCTGGTACATTGATTAAATCCTTAAGAGGACAGCGGGAATCCAGGGTTTTACTCTCTAACAAAAAGGATGAGTATGTCATCTATACAGAAAAGCACAGGAGGAACTGTTGCCACCCCTTGAGTCTTGTGTCCAGTTCTGGGCACCTCAACACAAGAGAGACTTAGAGGTGCTGGAGTGAGTGCAGAGGAGGGACACGGAGCTGGTGAAGGGCCTGGGGCATCAATCTTATGAGGAACGATTGAGGGAGCTGGGACTGTTTAGTTTGAGGAAGAGGAGGGGAGACCTCATCACTCTCTACAACTGCTTGAAAGGACATTGTAGAGAGGTTGGTGCTGGTCTCTTCTCACAGGGATGCTTTCAGGCTGCAGCAGGGTAGGGTTAGGCTGGACATGAGGAAAAAATTCTTCCCAGAAAGAGTGGTCAGTCAGTGGAATGGGCTGCGCAGGGAGGTGGTGATGTCACCATCCCTGACTGTGTTTTGGCGTAGATTAGATGTGGTGTTGAGGGATCTGGTGTAGGGGAGAACTTGTAGAGTAGGGCTGATGGTTGGACTTGATGATCCCAAGGGTTTCTTCCAACTAAAACAGTTCTTGGATTCTGTGAACCAACTGTTTGATAAAGTTTGGAGAAGAGAAGAATTGGTGGAATAGAAAATAATGAGAATATGATATTGTTCCGTTATTCCCTGAATCATCAGGTTGAACAGCTATAGTTGCCAAAAAAAAAAGAGTCATCACAAGGTACAAATACTCTCTTAGAGGTTGTGGGCTCTGGATGGGGCAGAGAAAGGAAAAAGCAGCAATGCATAAAGGCTCGTGCAAGAGGGTGACCTCATTGCTGAGCCTTTGGAGTTGTTAGTTAAAAGCCTGATGAGGTACTTGAACATGTACCAAGGGAGAAAAATACATAAAAGTAGGGAATTTATGTTGACTGCTACCAGAAAAAATGTTCAATTCTGATGTCTGCACTTAAAGGCTGTAGCAATAACTGAGTTCAAAGTCAAATCGGCGTCGGGTGCTGTAGATCTTGCAGTGTGAGGTTTGAGGAACTCTGTTGTGACCAAAGAAGATGAAGTTGCATTTTGATGCAGGTGGAAATAGATTTTGATGCACGTTTGATACACTTATTTACACCTGGGGGAGAAAATTAACGTGGTACTGAGGAGTGGGAGGACAGCACTTCTTAATCCTGACATCAAAGTCAGGTAAACTCAAATACTGAGAAGCCAAACCAGACAAATCCAGCTTTCTGTAGGAAGTATAACTGGGAATATGGAAGTGGAGGAGGTCTTGGACTCTTCATTGCCCGTGAGTTTAAATGTTCAGTATTTTTTTTTTTAAAAGTACACAATTTGACTGTCCTTTGGGGAAAAAAAATAATATGTCATGGTGGTGTGCAAACAAATCTTGATGAGGTCATCACAGCGATTTTGGCTTCAAATGGCAAACCCGAAATGACCGCTCCCCATGCTCAGTTTGTCACCGGCTGTCCTGCAACTTCGTAGCGGCCACTTAATTAAGGGGGGAGAACTGGCAGCTTCAATTGAGGTGATGAGAAAGGGTGACTGTGGTGTGTTGGAGGACAAACTGCTATTTCAAGTTTGTAGAGTTGGGTTTCTTTAAAATGTATTTATTATTTTAATAGACCACTTGCACGTCTTGCCACCTGATTTTGCTTGCCCACAATCTAAGCGACTTGTGTTGCTCCTATATATTGTGTGTATATATATATATGTATATATATAAAAATATATATGTATGTGTATGCTGTAGAAATGCTCATCTCCAAGCTGTTAGCATCCTTTTGCCTAAGGTATGTTGAGAGAACTGACTCTGAGGGTAGTTCCTCGCTGGCAAGCATCGAAGCTGGTCTCAACGTTGAAGTACCCGGCTGACGTTGGTGAGACCGTGGGCTTTAAACAGGTCCTCCCTTCTTCCACTCTTGTTAGTCATTGCAGACAAAACCATCTAACGCCATCATCCTTAAACAGCTGAGGACTTCTGAAGCTCTGAGCTCAGAATGGTTGTGATCAGAGTAGTTGTTTGGGGATTTTTTTTGAGTTTTTAGAGAAAAAATCAACCTTGTCTTTTAAATTTTGCAGTATTTTTCAGAAGATGAGGATTTTGGCTTTCTTAAAGATCTTGTTAGAGACAGCAGGTGGAAATGGCCTTGAAAGGCTTCTCCCTGAAGAGGTTACCATTGCAGCCTTTCACCTGTAAAAGGAAGAAGTGTCAAGTGTGGGGTTCTATAAAGAGAAGAAAAAGAAGGAAGGAAAAAAAAGCCACCCCAATTCTTCCCAAACTGAATGAACCCACACCTTTCTACAATTCTTACTAAAGAGAAGTGACACTTCTTTCCTAATAGCCTAAAAAATTTAGGAAAAGCATTTCTGGTTGCCGTGGGGAATGCTTTCCACCAGTTTACGGTGGACTTTGAGATGAAAACAATTGCTGGTTTTTTTTTTCTATTTTGATTTTTTTTCCCCTGCTGGGTGATGGAATTTAAAATTGCTCATGGGCTGTTCCAGGCAGGCCTCAACTTCTCTTTCCCCACTTCCCTGATACCATGGGATCAGACCAGCCTCAGCTTGCTGGTGGGCAGTTTGCTGAAAGAGAAGGTTCTCCATCACGTAGTCGAGATAATAACGTTACAGTAAGACTCCAGTTCTTCCTTTGGAAGCTTTGAAGATGATGAAGTGAAGGACACTTGCCTTTAAGTTTTCTTAGGATATTTATGGATGCCAGCTTGAGTTAGGCATTGACTTACAGCTGACTGAAAGCCTAAAAAGGTAAAATTAATTAGAAATTGAAGCTTTTAGTATTTTTCCCTTTTGCTTCCCAATATATAGGAGAACAGCACACGCAGGAGAGATGATCTCTAGTGGGCATTTCTCACAGAACCAATTTTTAGAGCTTCAGGAGAGTTTCATTCCATTTCCAAGATATGTTGCTGGAGAGGGATTACTACCTTAATTTTATAATGTATGCAAAGAAGCGGGTTTGGTTATTTTGGGGTTTGTTTTTTTTTCATTTACAGGCAGGGGAGAAGAATATAAAGAACTGAATGCTTAACTTGGGGGGGGGGAAGAGATTTTTTTTTTCCAGAAGTCAAATGGAGAATGACTGGTTCTTGGACCTCCAGTGTCTGCTTATCGCCTTGTACAGTATCTTAAATCAGTTGAACGTGGTTTTCTAATCCGTGGCAATGTTTCTAAACGCTGCTTGCTCAAGAGTTGCTCCAGGTATTTTAATCCTGGATGTTTTGTCTTTGTTTGGGTAATGGTTAAGCTCACTGAGGCCCTTGGATTCTAAGGGCTGGTGAACTTCTTTACTCTAGTGGCTTAAACCCAGATATTGGTAGAACCAGGCCTCCCCAGCAAAGGCTTCTGCCAGTCGTTTTGCTGCCTGGCAGCACATCCATGTCCAGGTGACCTTCCTTTGAGGGTTCACCGGTGTCCTACAGCTTGTTGACACACGGCATTTCCCCTTCCAGCCCTGGAGAGATGGTGCTGATCTGAAATCCCACTCGGTGCCTAAGCACTTCAGTCTTTCAGAAATGAAATGGATTTGGCTTATGGGGTGGGGTTTTTTGTTTGGTTTTTGGTTGTTTTGTTTTTGGTTTTTCCCCTCTACAACTTTGAAGCCCAAGTTTTCCCAATGGTGTGTTTGTTCTGTGCGTTCAGCCCGGCTCCAAAATAGGGGTCAGGAAGGTTGGTCTCTGTGTAGACGTTGAGAGGGGCAACTTTGAGCAGGGTCAGAAGAAATTCCTCTTGCTGGTTGCAGAGGATGAAAAAGACTTTCAAAGGTGTTTCATCTGCTCCTAAGTCAGAAGACAGGAATGCTTTTACAGCCTGTGTTGCTGGAGATGAGAGGTGCATTCAGTCTCAAAGCTTTCAGTTCAGTAACTCTTTATGCAAGAAAAACTTTAATCCTTTACTGTACAGGGCAGTACCTTCATATTTCTATTCCATTTTTGACCCAGCAGCATTAAATTCGGTAGTTACAGCATTAACTTCTGGCATTGCCAGATGTCCGAGCGCTTTCAAATCAGGATTTCACTGATGTGTCTTAAAACCAGCTTTGGTTTAATACGTGCTAAAGACATCTGAATGAAGACCTTCTCCTTTACATCCTTTTAATTTCATTCCTCTCACTTCTTTGTGATCCCTCTACTATTACCAAAAAAACCCCAGGTACTGATAGTTGACTCATGGTCATGTTTAGAATACGCTATTTTTTGTTCTTTTGAGAATTACGGAACGAGGAGTGGCAGCTCTTTGCTTTTTGATGCCTAGATCGTGGTTGGATTTTGTTACAAACCCTCAGTTGAACTAGGTCCAGCCTTGACTGGGGCAATTTGTGTACAAGTGAGAAAAGTGACCCTTCTCAAAACCCTCCTTAGTTTGCTTTTGATTTGTATCTCGGCTGGACGCCGCCCGGTTCTTTTCAGTCTCGCATTTGTTGAAGAGCAAGGTCGGTGCGTCCAGCCCTACCAAACATCAGTCTTCCACCATCGGTCAGTGAATTAAACTAGTGAATATTTGTAGTTGCTCATTAGCCTGTTGGGTGGCCAAATGGATTCCTGGAAGTCTTGGGGTGGAAGGCAGAATGCTACTGGAGTGAACGGGGTAACCCAAGTTCTCGACCAGCTTTTTTGAATCCATCTCCCAGTAAGACCGAGTCTCCCCAGGGGAATGCAGATGTACTTAACTGCTTGGAACTCTGTGGCTGATTATATTTGGCTATCTGATTCTAATAACTTGCATGCACGCTCTGCTTGCTTGCTTTCCAATAGCTGACAAAAGCTGTGAGGAGATCCTGGAGGTTTGTTTAAAGAAATGGCTGGTTTTTTTTAAAAGGAAGAACGAAGAAATAAATAAAAGACTGGCAAGAGAAATCTGTCGGGCTGCGAACCGACTGGAAACAACAAAGATCCCGGCTCTTTTTTTTGGTCTAAAGGAGTTGTTTGAATAGTTCTTAACCAAACGAATTCGGTAGCATGTGTAATTTCACATCGCTCTCCTCCAAGCAACCAAACCAATTAAGATACCATACGTTTCAGCAAGGCTCTTTGGGAGATGTCTTGTTCCCCAGCTTTTGTTTGGAATTTGAAGTAACACCGAGTTGTGAGCGGTGAGTGTTCAGCCTGCGAATGCCTGCCTTAAAAGATTAGCAGCGTTGGAATGAAATGACTTGCCGTGTTCTGCTGAATTGTGGCGTTATAAACCTGTTGATACTCGCATAGAGCCCCTCATTGGACCGAGGTACGTTCCAATGACACCGCAAGAAGAGGACCACGACAAGTAGAAACGCGCACAAAATAAGTAAGAGGCTCTTGTGGGAAGAGATGTCCTTCACGCAGATTCTGCTCTTCCTCTGTTTGCTCTGGGCTTCTCTTTGTTTCCATGAGTTGAACTAAAATAAGAAACAAAGCCCTCAGACGGACTAGTTTCTGTCTCTCTCTAATGTACACACGCCCTGGACTGGCTTTTAACCTCATGGACTGCATGTTGTCAGTGCTCTACGCAGATGCAGCTGGAGTATTTCTTTGGTGTTGTACAGCATGATGCATTTCATTCCCCTTTCTGGTTTACCTCTCATTAGCTATATATGGCTTTACAACTGGAAGAAAAACACAAAAACCCAGAAATTTGGGGAATTGAGTCTGTTTTGCATAGAAACATTTTCTTTTTTTTTTTTTTTCCCCTTCTTTTTTCTTCTTTTTTTTTTTTTCCCTTCCTGTGAGTCTTATGAGAAATGTCCTGCTTGGGGAGTCTCAGACGGTATTTTCCTGTGTTTATTCCTGTTACTTTGCTTTATTTTATAAGTGGATATTGATTTCTGATGTGTTGTTACACTTAATGTTGAATAAATCTGACTTTCGTTTTGAAAAGTGAAAGTGTGTTAGTGGAAATGTTATGTAACGTTAATTCACCTTAGACTGGCCCCAGTTTAACTTTCATTTTATTAATTATTTATTTATTTAGATATAAAAAAAACTTGAGATCAATTTTCTTTATTCTGATTCTAGCCAATATTTCTATCCTTCATGCTCTTACTGTGAACTCTTGTTGGTGGCTGGTCACCGGTGGTGTCCCTCAGGGCTCAGTTTTGGGGCCAATCTTGTGTAATGTCTGTATCGATCATCTGGATGAAGGGATTGAGTGCGCCTTTGGTAAGTTTGCAGATAACACCAAAGTAGGTGGGAGTGTTGGTCTCCTTGAGGGTAAGAAGGCTCTACAGAGGGACCTGGACAGGTTGGATCGATGGGCCGAGGGCAACTGTATGGGGTTCAATAAGGCCAAGTGCTGGGTCCTGCAATTTAGTCACAACAACCCCACGTAGTGCTACAGGCTCAGGAAAGAGCGGCTGGAAAGCTGCCCAGCAGCAAAGGCATTGGTGGACAGCTGGTTTGACATGGTCCAGCAGTGTGTCCAGGTGGCCAAGAAGTCCCAACAGCATCCTGGCCTGGATCAGGAATAGCATGGCCAACAGGAGTAGGGAAGTGATGGTGACTCTGTACCAGGCACTGGTGAGGCCTCACCTCAAGTGCTGAGTTCAGTTCTGGGCCCCTCTCTACGAGAAGGACATTGAAGTGCTGGAGCATGTCCAGAGGAGAGCCACTAAGCTGGTGAGGGGTCCAGAGAACCAAGTCCTATGAGGAGAGGCTGAGGGAACTGGGCATGGTTAGTTTGGAGAAGAGGAGGCTGAGGGGAGACCTCCTTGCCCTCTACAACTACCGGAAAGGAGGTTGTAGAGAGGTGGGTGCTGGCCTCTTCTCCCAAAGGAATAATGACAGGACTAGAGGAAATGGTCTGAAGTTGAGGCAGGGGAGGTTCAGATTAGATATTAGAAAGAGTGACTTTACTGAGAGTGGTCAGGGCCTGCCCAGGGAGGCGGTTGAGTCACCATCCCTGGAGATGTTTAGGAAACGTGTAGATGTGGCACTTCAGGGCATGCTCTGGTGGTTGAGATTGTAGGGAGTTTTTTGTGTGTGTGTGGTTGGACTTGGTGATCTCGGAGGTCCTTTCCAGCCATGATGATTCTGTAAAGCGGTATTACTGGGAAGATTAAGGTGGAGACAGTGTTTTTTGGCAGCCGAGGTGCTACAGTCAGGCTTGGAAATCCTGAGTTTCAACTGCTTTCACTTGAAAGAACCTTTCTGAGTTTTAAGTTGCTTCATGTTTTGAAGATTTGGGATTTTGTGATGGTTTTTTTTTCCTCCTTCCAAACAAGGCGAAAAGCCTTTCCAAGTGACGGCTGGAACAGTGCAGAGCCTTGTGATTTTCAGCGTGAGGATTAGTCTGAGAACCTGTGGCTCTCTACCAAGAAAACAGCAAATGCCTTTGCTGTTGGTTAATGTTCCTTACGACTTGCAGCAACTCTGAGGAGGAAGAACCACCGACCATACATCAAAACTAGCTTCTTAATAAGTGGCTTCTCTTGTAAGAAAGAAGTCCCACCCCTGGAGAGGTGACAAAACTGCAGTGAGATAAAATAGTGACAATACGGGTGGGGACCGTGGAATCAACCTGAACAGTGTTTAGAAAACTTACAGTGCGAAACAGATGTTACTTTTTACCTCGATAAAAATTGGTAATTGAGTCTGTATATAAATTATTTTCAGCTCTCGTTGTCCAATCCAGCCCCGCTCAGAAGCAGGGACGTGGCCGGGGCGAGTTGGCCTCCGCTTCCACTGCGGTTCGTCCTTAGGGTTCTTGATTAAGACTGTTACCGGTGGAAAAAAAGTTCATATTAAATATATTTAAATGGGCTCTGCATCTCGGGAGAGCTGAATTACCTTTCTGCTGGGGACCTGCTCCTCCTTCCTCCTGCCTGCAAGTTTTTGATGGGGCTATTACAGCATCGCTTTTGAGAAACGCCTTACTTTACCGCGAGACTTGGCACCCAAGCAAGTGGAACAAAGAGCCTTCTAATCCCAGGGCATATTACTGAACTTTGGTTAATTAACAACTTCAGCAAGTTGGTATTCACATGCTGAAGGCAGATATTTTTTCTTTTTTTGCTTAGATGAACTGCTTTTGGTTACTATTGAATTCCAGTCTGATTTCCTTACCCTGCCGAATTTAGGCTTTTAAACTGACGGATTGACCAATTCCACTGGGTTGATGGCATACCCTTGTGGAAATCATGTAGCCTCCTGCTTGCCCCGAAGAGTAGAGAGGGTAGAAATGGGACAACTCATCTCCTCTAAGGTCCTTTAGTGACTGAGCAGCTCCTAGGCTTGGAGTGGTCCTGGTTAAGCTACTTCTGGGCCAGTTTCATAAAGGTCTGCCACATCCCCTTTTCTTTTTGAGTGCTGCGTAAGGATGCGCCAAGTCTCTGCTAATGTGGTTGTACAGCAGAAAAGATGTCTCTATTCTGTATTTGAAGTGAAGTTTAACGGAGTTTCCTATCGGCTTGATGCTGCAGTGCGCGTGTGCTTCCAACTTCTGTCTTCTCTACTTCAAATTAGCAAATTTTCCTCGGTGTTTCTGAGAGGAAATTAAATGGTGAACTCACGAATCTAGAATATAGATTCTAGTTAAGTTCTGGGTTTGTCTGTATTCCAGGAGGTCTTGTCTTGCAGCTAGTGGCTGTTAGCGCTCCGGAGGCAACTTCTGAACCTCATGCTGGATGTCCATTTCTTCTGTTAAACTGCTTTCATCTTACAAAACTACTCATTCTCCTGGTTTTCTCATTTGGATTTTTACAGGGGAGGGGGCTTAGAAATAGGAAAATATTCCAAAAATGGTAAGTCACAATTACAGCACGTGGGTGAAGGGATCTTGAATACATGTGTGAGGGAAGAAAGGGGCTGGGGACAGGGGCAGAGGAGGAAGGGATGTACCATTATTTGTTTGTTCTCTGAGATGCAGAAGTCTGGAATAGCGGTTGGAAAGATGAGGTGTATACACCAGGGAAATGCAAAACAGACTCTATAAGAGTTGAAGCACCCCCTGCCCCTCACTCCAGCTCTTGGAAACATACCCTGGTTTTAAGGTGTACAGGTGAAACCCTAAAGAGGATTGGGAATGAAAATACTGCTTTGGGGCGGGGAGAGGAGAAATTTCATTCTGTTTCCTGCTCAACCTATAGAATGTGTTAATCTTTTCATAGCAATTTTAGAGAAAATAGTATGAGAAAGCTAAATAAAACATCCGAATTAGCATTCTGTGTCCAGTGGTGAGGTACCACTGATGTTATCTGCCAGAAATGCTCCAAGATGGCTGTCAGAAAAGGACCTGGGGGTGCTGGCTGACAAGTGGCTGAATGTGAGCCAGGTGGCCAAGAAGGCCAATGGCATCCTGGCTTCTATCAGAAATAGTGTGACCAGCAGCAGTAGGGGGGTGATTATCCCCCTGTACTCATCACTGGTGAGGCCACCTCTTGAGTCTTGTGTCCGGTTCTGGGCACCTCAACACAAGAGAGATCTGGAGGGGCTGGAGCGAGTACAGAGGAGGGACACGGAGCTGGGGAAAGACCTGGAGAATAAATCTTATGAGGATCGATTGAGGGAGCTGGGACTGCTTAGTTTGCAGAAGAGGAGGCTGAGGGGAGACCTCATTGCTCTCTACCACTACTTGAAAGGACATTGTAGAGAGGATGGTGCTGGTCTCTTCTCACAGGGAATTAGCGACAGAATGAGAGGGAATGGCTGCAAGCTGCAGCAGGGTAGGGTTAGGCTGGACATTGGGAAAGAATTCTTCCCAGCAAGAGTGGTCAGAGCCTGGAATGGGCTGCCCAGGGAGGAGTCACCATCCCTGGGGGTATTTAGAAAACCCTGGGGGTATTTAGAAAACCCTGGGGGTATAGATGTGGCACTTCAGGGCATGCTCTAGTGGCTGAGATGTGTAGGGTTTTTTGTGTGTGATCTTGTCTTCTGCCAGATCTTCCCATATTCCTGTGGAAGCAAAACTGTTCTGGGATTTGTATGGGAAATAATTTAGCCTTCCCTGGTGCTAATTCCCTGCAACTGCAAGGGCTATTTTGGATTTGGTGTCTACCGTAGTTAAGAATTCTCAAGTGTCCTATTTTCCAGGGGAGCTCAGACAAACCTATTATCAAAGAGCTGTGATTGATTTTGTTGCATTTACAACCAAACGTTAATTTTCCTCTTTTTTGTTCCGGAGGGAGAAAGGGGGGGGCGTATGTTTTCCATCCCTTTAAAGATGCTCTTCATCTCCAAGCGCCGTGTAAGCTGGCATATGTTAAATTCCCAACATCAATGGGGAAAGCAGCACTTGTAATTCACACATTCCGATTTGACAGCTAGGTCGCAAATATGCTAACGTTCAACTTGTTGGTTATTATTGCTGCTCCTTTTCACAGGGGAAAATTGGTATGCACATTAGAGGATGACTTCTCTACAAAGAATTACATAAACTAGGCAGGCAGCTCAATTTCTTAGCCGTTTGGGGCGGGGGGGAAGCTTTTTATTTCTTACTGTATTCTCTGTTTGGGAGAAGTCAAATATTCATTTGAACGGAAAGAATTGGAAATTAAGCAAATAGTTCCCACACTTCAAATTCCGCCTGAACTCAGCTGAAACACCTGTTGGAGAGCTCAGGGAAATCTGTGTGTCCTACTAGCAGATGCTTTTCCACGCAAGAAAAAGGGGGATTGTAGCAGCAAAGGACACCTGATTAGATCAATTCCCTACTGCAGGGTGTAGCTGGAGCTGTGGAAAGTCTGGGGGTAAAAGAAGAATAGAGAAGGCAGGAATTGAAAGTTCCTATCGGTATTGCTTTTCAGGAAAATGCTGTTGGATCATGACCCAATAATTGGAAACCTCCTTGAATTTTTAGAGCTTACTGGTACGGACACCAGAAAGACTTACCAACACCACTGGGTTGTAAGTAGGTTTCAAACACTAACCTGTACATTTGAAACACTTGAATAGTACTGCATACACTCTCCAACTTGAAATTATAGCTCATGTGAGTTACCTTGGCAGTTTCTTCCAAATCAAGTTTCTTCTACTAAGATTATTACTGGTTTTTCTATTATGCTTCTGCCCTCATCTCTTGGTAGTATGATATGGTCAGCTGAAGT
Organism: Jacana jacana; assembly: GCA_013400555.1. Classification (NCBI taxonomy): domain Eukaryota; kingdom Metazoa; phylum Chordata; class Aves; order Charadriiformes; family Jacanidae; genus Jacana; species Jacana jacana. Next base: position 17,661 of record VZTM01015459.1, on the reverse strand, counting down.
TCTTGTTAAGTCAGGCTGGAAGTGCAACCAAAACCTTTAATTACTGAGTTTTTAGTGCTCCACAGCTCTGAAGAATTGGATTGTAGAAATAAATAGGAAACAGCTGTTGTGTCTTTGGACTTTGTGTCTTTATAGCACAAGAATGTAACTTACTATTACGTATACTCTGCACTGTTGCAAATCATTTACCTCTCCGTAGTGAATGTTGTTGTGGTGGCCCCATCCCTGGAGGGGTTCAAGGCCAGGCTGGATGGGGCTTGGAGCAACCTGGTCTGATGGGAGGTGTCCCTGCCCATGGTAGGGGGGTTGGAACTGGGTCTTTAAGGTCCCTTCCAACCCAAGCCATTCTATGAAAATGAGGTAGTCTGCTGTTCTTTATTTCTGTTTTTCAGTGGTAAAACCTAGCAGTAATGTCATGCTCTCAACCATGAAGAAGTTTGCTTCATGAGCTTTTCTTTACGCGGCCTTCTCCATACTACCTGATGTGATGGCTCCTCTGGAAGCACTCTACTAAACTTACAGGCCTTTCAGAGCTGCTGTTAACCAACCAGTAGGACTTTGTTCTTTCCCATTTCAGGGCTGGATGAAGCAGCCCCGGCTGAGCTTTCCCAGTGCCTTCCAAGCTCATGTTTGATGGCTTCGCCTGGGCTGCTCCTGCTTGTACTTTCTATGTTTTGAGAAAACCACCCAAACAACTTCCTTAAAAGAAAATGGATGTTTTTCTGCTTCAAACTCAACTTCAGCTAACTCTATGCATGCACGTGTAGATATGTATAAATATATGAGTAAGGAACCATATAAATTCCCACTAATATGTTAGAGCAGTGAATCTTTCAAGTGAAAAATGTGTTGTTTTGCATATTTCCACTTTGAAGTGAAAGATTCACGTAGTTTTCCATCCTTTCAAAGGTGAGTATTGACAAAGGTAGTGGCTTTGGATCTTTGCTTTAATGAATACATATAGATAACACATTCAGTTAAGTTTCAAAGTTGAAATCTAGTTCTCAGTGTCACTTATTTGCTTTGTGACTTTAAATTAGACAGTTCAATTGTTCTGTGAAGTAAAGGTAATAGTTGGCTGGCTTCCTGCAAGGGGTCGAATGAACGTTAAGCTTCTCTTAATTGAAAGTACTATTCTGAATTCTAGATATTATTAGTAATTCCCCAGATTAAGGGATAAAACTCTTCTGAGAGCTGAGCGTTTTCTCTTGCAAAGGAAAGTATTGATTTTCAAAGCTACATTAAACTCTGCTCTGTCTTTCAGGATACTCTAGTCTATTCATTTTTGGGGGGAGGGGGGAAAGTGAGTGGCAAGTAAAACGCGAAGGCGGGAAAGAATAATATACAAAGCAGATTTGACCTTCCTTCATCTTAAACGGGGAGTTTCATGAAGTGCCATGGTGGAGGGAAGGAAGAGGCACAAACGTACTGAGAATAGAAAGTGTGGGTGGTGTGGAATCAGCATGGGCTGTGCTCTCGCTGTATTTCACACCGAGGTTGCTAGTTACTCTAAAAACCTCCCTAAATTAATGGGGTGCATGCAAATAGGAGGATGGAGCCAGGCTCTTCTCAGTGATGTCCAATGATAGGACAAGGGGCAATGGGTGCAAGCTGGAACAGAGGAGGTTCCACTTCAATATGAGACAAAACTTCTTCATGGTGATAGAACACTGGAAGGGGCTCCCCAGGGAGGTTGTGGAGTCTCCTTCTCTGGAAACATTCCAAACCTGCCTGGAGGCATTCCTGTGTGACCTGCTCTAGGTGTTCCTGCTCCGTCAGGGGGATTGGACTGGATGATCTTTGAAGGTCCCTTCCAATCCGTGATATTCTGTGAAATAGGAGGCGTGTGTGTGTGTGTGTGTGTGTTCAAGCTTACCCTGTCATTGCTGCTCCTCAGCTGAGGGCAGTAACGAGTGTACTGTGCTAAAGCATAGTCCCTATTCCTGGAGTTTGTGTTTCCTTTCCTGAGAAAGAGTCTTGACTTCATCGCAACTCTATGTGCTCCATAAGATCACCAACGTGCTTCAAAAGTATTCCGAGATCTCCTTCTGGGTGAGGTGACCGATGGCTTAACCTGCTGCTGGGTTGCAACTGGTGTATGTTTCCTGAGAATCTCTAACAATCTCTGATCTCTTTCTATATGTTGATTTTTGAAACAACAACAAAAAATGTTCCCTTTTCAAAATTTATTCTCACCTCTCACAACCTGAATCACAGAACTTTTAAGATCGGAAGAAGTCCCTGGAGACTGTCTAATCTAACACCCTTCCTGAAGGCAGGGTCACCTGGAACAGGTTGCTTGGGACTATGTTGAGATTGGTTTTGACCAAAGATGGAGACCCCACAGTGTCTCTCTGGGCAACCTGTACGAGTGTGTGAGCTGCCTCAGTGTAAAACCAGTATTTTCTTTGAGTGGAAGTTCCTATTTGAAGCCATTCTCCAGATGTTCCTGTCCTGCACTCCTGTTCATGGCCCTGTGCTGGAGTTGCTCCAGTTTGGCCATCTCCCTCTTGGACTTCAGTGCACTGATCATGCTCTCATGGTGTGTATCAATGACTGGAAGCATCATCTCCTTCTGCCTGCTGGCAAGGCTCTTTCTAGCACACCCTGGAAGACAGTTGGTCTTTGTTTCCAGGGAGCAGTGCTGAGTCAATTTCAGTTTCTTGGATTCCCTGGCCCTTCTCTGCAGAGCTGTTTTCCTGCCAGTTGCTCACCGGCCTGTGCTGGTGCACTGGGTTATATAGGATGTGAAATTTCCCTTTCCTGAACTTCATGAGGTTCCTGTTGGCTCATTTCTTGAGGCTGTTGAGGTCCCTTGGAGTGTTAGCACACGCATTTGGTGTATCAGCCACTCCACCCCATCGTTTATCATCTGCAGACTTGCTGGTGGTGAGCTCTGTCCCATCTTCCAGCTCGTTAGTGAAGAGGTTATACAATGGTGGCCCCAGTATTGACCTCAGGGCTACAGCATCAGCAGCTGGCCTCAGGCTTTGTGCTGCTGGTCACAACAACCACTTTGAGCCTGACAGTTCAGCCAGTTTTCAATCTATTTTATTGTCCACTTATCAAGCCTGCATTTGGCAGTACATCTAGAAGAAAGTTAGGGGAGACTGTCAAAAGCCTCGCTAAAGTTGAGATAAACCACATCCACCGCTCTCCCCTTGCTCACTGAGCTCATTGCTTTATTGTGGAAGGCAATTAGGCTGTTCAGGCATGATTACTGCTCTGTAGATTCATCCTGACTCATCAGCTCCCCGTCCTTTGTGTGCTTGGAAATGGCTTCCAGGATTATTTGCTCTACCACCTTGCCAGGGATTGAGGTGAGGTCAATTGGCCTGTAGTTCTGCAGCTATTCCTCCTTGCCCTTTGAAAGGTACGACACTTGTTGTCTTCCATTCCTTGGGGACCTTCCTTGATCACCATGACCTTTCAAAGAAAATTGATAGTGGTCTCACAATAACATTGGCCAGTTCCCTCAGCACTTGCGGGTGCATCCCTTTTCTACTGACAGTTAATTTTCCTTGCTCTAGACTTATCTGCTCGTTTCTGGGTCCTGAGATTCCTGAAAGGCGTATCTTGCCAGTAAGGACTGAAGCACAGCAGGCAGCAAGGACCTCAGCTGTATCCACACTGACTGTCACCATGCATGCATGACATTGTCACCATGTGTGCGTCTCATTCTGCAGCCCCATGTTGGAAGTTGTTAGAACTTTAATGGAAGTTCTTCCTTAAGTTGCTGATATGCCTGTAGAAGCCTTTCTTATGACAGGCTGAGAGAGTTGGGGCTATTCAGCCTGGAGAAGGCTCAGGGGAGATGTCAGTGCCCCTTTTAGTCCCTAAAAGGGACTACAGGAGAGATGGGAAGTGACTCTTGATCAGGGAATGGAGCCATAGGACGAGAGGTAATGGTTTTAAACAGAAAGAGGGGAGATTTAGATGAGATCTCAGGAAGAAATTCTTTGCTGTGAGAGTGGTGAGACACTGGAACTGGTTGCCCAGAGAAGCTGTTCCTGGAGAGGTTCAAGGCTAGGCTGGATGGGGCTTGGAGCAACCTGGTCTGGTGGGAGGTGTCCCTGCCCAGGGCAGGGTGGTTGGAACTGCATGATCTTTAAGGTCCCTTCCAACTTTAACCATTCTATGATTCTGACCCATAAGCTATCAGTGGCCTGTTGCCCATCCCCAGGCAGAGCTCCACACATTGCTGCAGTGCTCTCACATCAAGGGCAACTCCACTTTCTCACTGTCGTGCCCTGTGTCCCCCCATTGCAATAGTTGAGTTTTATGAGATATCCCACCACATTCCCATGGTCCCAGTGAGATGATAGCCCTGCAACTGAGTGTTGGTGTGTGGCCCCTTCAGTCATGTTGGCTTCCTGTTGATGCCATGACTGGTCCTATAAAGACCTGTCACAACACAAACCATGCCAGTTGCTGAAGGATATGTCCTCAGTTTCAATGTGTTTCTGCTTTAATGGAGATCATAGAATCATAGAATGGTTTGGGTTGGAAGGGACCTTCAAGATAATCAAGTTGCAAGCTCCCTGCCATAGGCAGGGATGCAGTGGAGGACAGCGAAGGCTGGTTGTTTCTCTCTGCTCCTGAGATTCCCTATGCCTGTTTACTCTCCATTCCTAGCAACGGAGGGTGATTTGCTTCTCAGGGACTCAGAAATGATCAGTAAAAGCTGAGAAATGAAAATGTTCTCTGGCTTCTGGGGGCTGGGGGGAGAAGTCAAGTGAAAGAAGAAAGAATGAATGTGAGGCATAAGGTGTTTGGGGGAAATGTGATATTTAAAGGACAAATAATTGGAAGAACAACAAGACTAGCAGGTTTGGAAAGAAAGGTGACTGCACTCAAGGTCAGGAAGAGATCAGAATAAACAGAAATAATAAAAGAACTGTTATTAGGGAAATGTTAATATATAATGCCTCAAGTGACAAGAAAGGAAAGAATGGTCAAAAGAAACAGGTACTTCTTTAAAGTATCTGTACTCCACAAATCACAAAAAAATGAAATGCTCTGTTCTGAGTAATCCTTGACTTGACTTCCTTTGTCCTGGGATGGGTGCAGGTTGATGTGATCTGAAATGGAACCGGAGTCATTGTGCTTTCAAGGGCTTGCCTCCCTACACTTTGCTTCAGTGCCTTTCTTTCCTGCATCCCTTGGGTGTGATAATGGCATTCTGTGAATCATAACAGCCGTGCAGAGCTTAATTAATGTTTGCAAAACACTTAGATCCTCAGATGGAGTGTGCTGTGTGCATCCGGTGCAACACATTATTGCCAATAAGCACAGGCTATTTTTAATTCCAGCAGCAACTCATTCTTGGTGCTTTTCCTATCTCAAACCCAACCACTTGAGGGATGGCCATCACGGGTTGTGCCAAGGTCCGGCTGTCTCGTTGTCTGGTCTCCAGGAGTAGCAGGTGTTTAAGGAAGAGAACTGTGAAAAAGACAGATGCTTTACCTGGCAAGCCCTCCTGGCTTCTAGCAACAAATATTTTGAAGACTTTGTGTTCCGGAGGTTACATCCCAAACCTGCTTCTGGAGGGAATTCTTTTCCGTGCCTCCTTCGACCAGCACTTGGTGAGCTGGGGGGTTAACCTTGTACACTCTCCATAGGGTGCTCTTCCCCAAGAGACAGAACCTAGAGGAAGGAAATCATATTCTTAGTCAGTTTAGTTGGAAGTAAATCTCCATCTACCACCATGACAAATGTATTTCAGTCACTAGAGGAAAAATTATGTGCTATTTGGTACTTTGACATAACTGTTCATGGAAGAGCTCAGCATGTGTCCTTTCAGCCCTCAGAACAGGATGATTTATTGCTTTAAATTTTATCTGAATCTTTAAAACCACAGACTCATATCCAAGGAGGCATCAGTTCTTCACCCCTGTGAGCTGGAGAACTGGAGGTAGATGCCTTAATTCATATTAATAAGATGCTAAAATCCGAGCTTTTGTATAAATTAAACTAAGGATCATCAGCTCTTTGTAAGGAATTGCTCTGCCTTGCCACTGCCTCACTTTTCCCCTCCCAGCTAATGGACAGCTGGGTATGGATAATTTACATATCAACTGGCAGCAGTCTTTTGGCTTCAGAAATAGAAATATTTGGAAATGTGAGAGATATATATTAACTGGAACCATTTTTTCTGGTCAATTGGGTTACTATTTCCTTATTTGCCCAAATAGACAAATTCCTAATTTAAAACCTTGTTAAGGGAATTCTATCCTATTTATATGGTGAAATGGAGAACTCCTTTGTGAAGTTTTGGAAATATTTGGAGATGTGTGTAATGAAAGGGCCAATAAAAATGTAAATTATCTCAACTGTATTTATCATATATTTCACCTAGTTCTCCGGCGCTGCTGCTGATTTTGATAGCAAGCAGCCTACTAAATATTTTGTAGCACGATTTAAAAAATGAATAAACCTATAATATTTGCATTTAATTATCTGCCGTGCAAGGTATGGCTCCCATTTCAAATTCGTCAAGCAGATAGTGTGTGTTCACCAAAATCTTTGTATCTCGGGCCTGGATTTTACTCTAGGTGGCAGAATTGTTCTATCTACAGGACAGGAAGAACAGATTAAGAAACAAAAAATGGTTAATGATGTATACCCTCCCCGGTGTGAATAACTCTCGTTTCCTAAATCAGCTGCCTTATTTTTCCAATAGCATCACATTTATCAGTAAGCAGGTAGAATTCATAAGCTGTGGGGGTTTTTTATTTGTTTTTTGGTTGTTTTAGTTTTGTTTGTTTTTTGGTTTTGTTTTTTTTTTTAAAGAGAGGGGACAGAAAAAAACAAAACAGCTTTCCTGCCCAAAAACTTGCCTGACTCAATTAGAAGCTGCAGAATATTTTCATAAAGTGTAGTCGCTGTGAAACGCTGATACTTGGAGCAACTTTTTGGCCTACGTGCACGAAATGCAACGTATGTGTGGTTCCTGAGGAAGGGTTAATCTTTCCAACAGGGGTATGTCAACTCCTTGTTGTGCTGAGGAACGAAATGCCAATGCAAAGCCCGTGGTGTAACAGGGAACTGGGGTGCTATTAGACACTGTTTGTAGGCAAACAGCTCTTTTAAGCTAAAAGGTGTCTGCTGGGCATCTGTGGGTTCTATCTGCCTGGTGCGTTGTAAGAGCCTGGAGGATTGAGCTGGTCTGGTGGGTCTGTGGTTACCCAGATTGCAGGGAAAATAAAGCTTTCAGGAGAAGTAAGTTAGACTTTTTAAGAGATCGGACACTTGAAATCTAGAAACTTTTTCTGGAGCCCAGTAGAGAATTTCAAAGATGTCATGTTTCCCTTCTTTTTCCAGCTTTCATGATGCCAGTTCTTTTGTTTATTATGGAGAAGTGATCCGGGGTCTCTCCTGACTTTTAAGGTCTGGGGAGACCTTAGAGCCACTTCCAGTACCTAAAGGGACTACAGGAGAGATGGGGAGGGACTCTTGGTCAGGGAAAGGAGCGATAGGATCAGGGGTAACAGCTTTAAATTGAAAGAGGGGAGATTTAGATGAGATCTTAGGAAGAAATTCTTTGCTGTGAGGGTGGTGACGCACTGGAACAAGTTGCCCAGGGAAGCCATGGCTGCCCCATCCCTGGAGTTGTTCAGTGCCAGGGTGGATGAAGGACATTGAAGTGCTGGAGTGCATCCAGAAGAGATCCACCGAGCTTGTGAGGGGTCTAGAGAACAAGTCATATGAGGAGAGGCTGAGGGGACTGTGCATGTTTGGTTTGGAGAACAGGAGGCTGAGGAGAGACTCCATTGCCCTCTCCAACTACCTGAAAGGAGGTAGTAGAGAGGTGGCTGTTGGCCTCTTCTCAAATGTTAACAGGACCAGAGAAAATGGTCCGAAGTTGCAGCATTAGGAAGAATGACTTTACTGACAGAGTGTTCAGGCTCTGGAAGGGCCTGCCCAGGGAGGTGGTTGAGTCACCATCCCTGGAGGTGTTCAAGAAGCAAGTAGGTGTGGCACTTCAGGGCATGCTCTGGTGGCTGACATTATAGGGAGTGGGTTGTATTTTTTTGTATGATTGGACTCTTTGATCTCAGAGGTCCAACCGTAACAATTCTGTGATTCTGGTTGGGGCTTTGAGCAACCTGATCTGGTGGGAGATGTCCCTGCCCAGGCCAGGGAGGTTGGAACTCAATGATCTTCAAGGTCTCTTCCAACCCAAATCGTTCTATGATTCTATGTGTTCTTATTGCCCACGTTGTTACAGCCCCTGGCCATCCATGGCCAGTGTGCTATTGCTTTTCCCCAGATGACAACTATTTGGGAAAAAATTCTCTCCCTGTGCTTACCATCTGCTCTAAATTTTGTAGGAGAGTAGTTACTGTTGTTGTGGAAGTCTGAAGTATACTATTGCGTAGTGCTGATCCAGAGCCTGATGTTGTTGCTCTTTCCAAGGTGAGGAGAGTTAGCTGGGCATGTAATGATAACTATGGGAAGATGAAGAAACAATAAGCTTTCCTTCAAAATTATTGCTACGTTTGACAAAAACACTCTTCATTTTTAGTGGTTTAACAAAAGAGTGAAGTAGCTATAGCCCTGGCTTGCAAACCTCTCCTCAAAGCTTCCTCCTTCTTTCAGAAAGCAGAATTCATGACTAAATGCTTGCCTTTGCTTTGTGGAACAGCTACACTTTCTTTTTTTTTTCTCCTCTAAGGTTGGAGGTTGGCTTACTGCAGTAGAATCTGCCTTGTATTTTGAGTTGAAAATACCCTTTACCCACACCGAGTAGAACTTTCCCCCCCTTGAAGGATTCTCTGAAGTGAAACGGAGCCACTTTGTAAATGCAGGGAGTATAAATTCTCTACGCGAGTACGAATGCGGCCCTTGTCTGAGCACACCAGAAGCAAAAATAGAAGGTGGCAGGCTCCCATGGCGATTCATCCATGGATACTTTTGAAGTACATTTCTTGGGTTTTTTGGTTTGGTTTTTTTTGTCTCCACTTGATTTCACTTACCCTTACCAACTTCTGACTGAAGTTATGTGGGAGTGCGTAGGGGTGTGTGACACTAACTGATAAAGGGCGTGGGGGGAACCTGGGAACGCTTATTTCTGCAAGATTAGCTGGTCAAGGACCTTGTCAAATGTGACGAGAAGAAGGAGGGGGAGCACTAACCATAATAAAGACCCAGACCTGACAGAGAAAAATAAATTGATGGGGCTCTCAGGAAACTGCAGGCAAACTGGTAACCAGTAAGGATGCAAAGCTTGGGGGTCCAGGATGTCACAGTGGGTCGGTGGAACTGCACAAAGAGGTGGAGGGATCGTGCAGGGGGAAAGGGGTCGGGAAGGGCTAAAGTGGTGAGGGGAAAAGTTTGAGGAAAAACTGAATATTTGAATTTATGTAAAAAAGCTGCCAGTCAACTTGGCTCAAAGACTCATACATATTTTTACACAGGGATGGAAGAATTCATTGCCTATTTTTGAGCTTCAGCTTTATTTATGTACAAATCCTCCAAGCCTACAAGCTTAGCATTTCTATAGACTATAAAAGCAGCTTTTTATTGACTCAAACTGGTATGAATTTGCACTCTTGCCGCCTCTTAAAAAAAAAAATAAAAAAATATATGTAAAAAAATAAACCAACCCGATTACTGAATAAAACTGAAGACTCCCTCGAATTGCTCAATTTGTTAGGCGCCTGCTCTCTCTCTTTACTTGACGACACTGTAATCGGTGATGTATGTTTGTGGGACTATTTTTGACTCTCTGAGGGGTTTTGGTGCTCTGCATGCCAACTAGTGCCAACTGCAGTGTGCCCATTTGTCACCACGGGAGCCTTGAAGGTCTGCAGCACTGACGCCGCTACGCCCTGCCCGATACGACAAGGCTGGTGTTGCCGTAGATTACTCATAGCCCGGCACCCGTGGGAAAGGTCGTACGGAGCTGAATTCTGCTTAATGCAATCATATTTCTTAATTTGGGGTTCCTTAATTTTAAGTGAAAGGCTGATCTCCTTGCGTATAGGGGAATTGAACCGATCCTCTTCAGCTCAGAGCTGCAGTTCTTGTGCTGTTCTATTTTGGGAGAATAGGTTTATGTTATCCCTTCTCTACGTGGAGGTCACCTTTTGTGACATCGTTTTTCTCCTGGCTTGCTCCAGTCACCACGAGGAGATTCCGTTGTCTGTGAAGTGGGAAGCTCTATGCTAATATTGTTTAATGTGTTTTTCCCAGGGGTTTGCTACTAAGGGACACCAAGCGCTGCTCGGGAGGTGAGGGTTTACTACCCTTGTAGCTGCTCTTGGTAGCAGAAGAACATCATACTTTTATATCTTTTGGTTTGTTTTGTTTTGTTTTGGTTTTTTTTTTTAATGTTAATGAATAAATCTTACGAGGAGCGATTGAGGGAGCTGGGACTGTTTAGTTTGAGGAAGAGGAGGCTGAGGGGAGACCTCATCACTCTCTACAACTGCTTGAAAGGACATTGTGGAGAGGTTGGTGCTGGTCTCTTCTCAAGGGCAATTAGTGATAGAACAAGAGGGAATGGCTGCAAGCTGCAGCAGGGTAGGGCTATGCTTGACATTAGGAAAAAATTTTTCACAGAAAGAGTGGTCAGACCCTGGAATGGGCTGCCCAGGGAGGTGGTGGAGTCTCCATCCCGGACTGTGTTAAAGAGTAGATTGGATGTGGTGTTGAGGGCTATGGTGTAGGGGAGAACGTGTAGAGTAGGGCTGATGGTTGGACTCAATGATCCCAAGGGTCTCTTCCAACCTAAATGATTCTATGATTCTATCTTACAAAAGGTTTTTTGACTTTGCATTGTATCCAGGAGAAAAGCACCACAGAAACCTTTACATCCACCACTTTACCAAGTAAAGTAACAGTATGGGTGTCTATTCCACCCTTTTTTAACATGGCATTAAGAAAAAAATGGCTTTGCTTCTCTGTGAGGGTTCAGTGTATCTGTTTCGACCTTCCCCTGTGTCAGTGCTCTCCTCGTTTTCCATCAGCAGTAACCCTGTTGGTGTTTCTACACTGGGACGCGGTGACTGGAATGATTTACTTTGCCTCTTGAAGGGCCCGTGTGCTGTGCTTACGACTGCCCGCCCTGGGGACACCCGCCATGATGCCATTGAGCCCCTTAGGAGAAGCCCAGCAAGGGCTGTTTCCAGAAGCTAAACCTAGCTGCTAGCTGCCTGGTGGGGCTGCTGTAGTTTCACTGAGGAAGACCTGGAGACATCGTAGGAAAAAGGATTTGCTCAAATATTTCGCCCTTTAATCAAAAGGGAGAAGTTTTGTTTGGTTTTTGGTTTTTTTTTGGTTTTATCCTCAATTTGAGGCTTTTCTCCCTGGAAAACGTATTTTAACAGAGACACAGGCTGTTTTAGGGGATGGTGGTAACATCATATCAGGTATGACCTGCAGAGGAAAGAGTTGTGAGAAATTTGTGATTGTGTAAGAATATACTTTAGGACATGGGATATAAAAATTTGTGATGATTTTAAACCTACAAAGAGCCTTTGAAGGAAGTTCTATTTCCAGCTGACAGGCAGAAAAAAAAAATATCTTGAAATTGAGTAGCTCTCAAAATATTATCTGAGGAAAGATATATAGCCTGCGCTGCATCTCAAATCCAGTAAGTGCTGAACCTGCATTATTGGGGGTTATTGGAGAGAATAAAGATAAATATTCTGGAATTAACAGGTGTTTCAATGGAGTTTGCATGCTGGAACACGGCTCAGTTATTGATCATTACATCTAATCGTTGTTGGTTTACCTAAAATGTGTCCCTAGCTGAAGTTACCTTAGAGCTTTGCCCTTAAAATGTGCTGTTTATATGGGGCATTAACTCTCCTTACATTTTGGCGGAGGAGAAGGTCTGGTCTTCCTCCCGCAGCCCCTGGTGATCTGACAAGTCTTCTCTTCATTTGAGGTGCTCCTGAGAATCAGACCGTTGTTCTACTGTCCTTCTCCCATACCATGGAGACATTTCCTAGGCCCTGTGTGTCAGATTGGCCTGTGTATTTTTGCCCTGAAGTGTTTTCCTCTGTTGGGGAGAAGAGAGAGCGGATGGCTCTGTCTTTATTTGCATTTTAGGGGCCTTTTTGCTTTAAAGGGAAGTTAGAATAGGATTTGTTTCATATTACAGGGACCCAGTTTATCCCTTTACAAGTCTTCTAAGGAAGGTAAAGCTGAGAAAAACCAGCCTTCCAGGAGTAAATAATGAATGGGGTCTTAAGGTAAAGCCGGTATATTTTTATCCTCGAGAGGAGGAGAGGAGTCAAGGGACCTGCTTCCAACTGCTAACTGTGATTCCTTGACTGATGTAAGAGCTTGTTTAACTTCAGCCTAGACCCGGTAAGGTCTCAGGTTTTTGGGAGAGGAGGATCACCTCCTAGCTACTCAAGGGTGTCCTGGTTCCAGGAGGGACAGGGTTAATTCTCCTAGCAGGGCACAGGTATTCCAGCCCATGTGAGCCATGTCCAGGGGGTAGTGGGGAGCTGGCCGGGCAGGGGGAGGGGGACAGGAAGTTGGGGAGGGAGGTGCGCGCCGGGTGGTCGGAGATGGTCCCGGGTGCAGTGGGTGAGCGGGTCGGCATTGTGGTCGTGTTTTCATACTTCTTTACCCGCGTTATTTGTTGCTGGTTTGTTGTTCTGTTAAACTGTTTTTATCCCAACCCACGATTTTTGCCTTTTTCTTCTGATTTTGCCCTCCTGACCGTGGACGGGCTTTGGAGCGAGTGGCTGCCACCTGGTTCTTTGTTGCCGTCTGAGGCCAAACCACGACAAAGGGTCACCCTTCCCCTTCAAAATCTGTGCAGATGCATCAATCCTGGGCTTTTGAGGAATGCTTCACGCTGGAAAGTTACCAATGTTTGAAAACGGCAAAGTCAAGATGGGAAAGGTGGCACGTAGGGAGCTGGACATCCTTGAGCAGACTGGATCCATTTGCAGACTGGATTATTCAGGAGTTAAGGAATTTTCTTTCTTCTTTTAATTATTTTTTTTTAAAAGACAATTAAGTGAAGATGCCACCTGAGAGCTAAACAGTTTTAAAAAGTTACTTCTTGCAACAGATTTTTTCTTTTCTGACTGAGGTAGGCATTTGTGCTTGCAGTCTTACTTAACGGAATTGTAACGATGAGTATTTAAAATCCAATTCAAGGGAAAACTACTTCTCTTGATTCGCTTGAAAATGAACTTCTGGAGTAGAGGGAGAATGGGGAGAAACAGAAAATTATAGGGGAAAAAAAAAATACTACTCCATCTTAAATCATGCTTAGCCATGTAAAACTCCTATCAAAGCAGATTCTGTGGCTGCAGGGAGTAATTTGTGGGCTTTTTTTCTGCAAGCAGCACAAGAATGGGATTTTTAAAGTTTGTTCAATATGCTAAAACTCTCCATTACGTGTTGAAATAGGTTTTTAAGCTTCTCTTGATGTAAGTTGATACCAATTTCCCCATATTTCAGGAGTTTTTAAGCATTTATAATGTCTGCTTAGTAATACATGTGAATACCTGATGTTTTCTGTGAAGAGACCTATGTTACCACTTGAACCATTGAATACCAGGTTTGATTGATAGGATGAAGGCTAATGGTTTTAAACTGAAAGAGGGGAGATTTAGATGAGATCTTAGGAAGGAATTCTTTCCTGTGAGGGTGGTGAGACACTGCAACAGGTTGCCCAGAGAAGCTTTTTCAAGGGCAGATGCTATTCCTTCCTAAATTTGGGTGGTGCTTTAGGCATCGCATTCATTCCCTTGTGCGCTTATGTCTGATGAGAATATACTTACCTTCTCCCAGCTTCTAGGTACTGTCTTTTGGAAGCTACAAGTTTTTTGCCTTAATCCCAGTATTTGCAGTGTTATTTCCATAACTGGGAACACTGCTTAACCTGCATTTCTCTGTTTTTATTGGTTATAGGGAGACCCAAACGTGTGGGTGGGGAAAAGGTCTGATACGTTCTTCAAACTTCTACAGAAGCCGAGCAGTCATCTGTAAAGACTCCCTTCTCTTGTTGACCAGCAATTTGGACACCAACACTTGTGGTGAAGTTGTCATACCCTGGTCAGTACTGAAATCTATTTTAAAGCAATTATATCCTACTTATTGTTTGAATGCCCTGCCCTGTCCCGCTGTGCCAAGAGCAGAAATACAAAGAAAGCTATTCCTTGCTTTGCACACTGAAATCCTCCTAAAAGTTGCTGTCGCGGTGGCTTTTCTTTTTTCCTTTGCACTTAGTATCGAACCCATGATTTTTATGCAATTAAACCTTATTGTCTAAATTAGAAATCCTTTTTTTTTTTAATTGTTTGGGAATCTAGCTTGTTTACAAAGAGAGCATCAGCGCTGTACCCAGGGAGACTTCCATGTGCTTTGTTCAGCCATGTGGTACTTCAAAATTAACTTGTTTAAACGCAGAGAGAATCTGTAACTTCTGGGTTTGACTTAATCTAAGTGTTTTTTAGTCATGTGACTCTGAAGAGGAGGACAAATTTGCCTGAAAATCTTCATTAGATCCCTTCTGAGGGGTACATCAGCCCATAGACAGAGCAGAACACTCAGCTGGCACCATTTTCCAGTGACAGTGGAGTTACCTTATCAACACCTATAAATATTTAAAGGGTGGGTGTCAAGAGGAAGGGACTAGTCTTTTTTCAGTGCTGCCCAGTGACAGGACAAGAGGGAACGGGCACAAACTTGAACATAAACCTTAAACCTACCCTGCTGCAAGCTGCAGCAGGGTAGGGTTAGGCTGGACATTAGGAAAGAATTCTTCACAGAAAAGGTGGTCAGAACCTGGAATGGGCTGTCCAGGGAGGTGGTGGAGTCACTATCCCTGGCTGTGTTGAAGAGTCCTTTGGATGTGGTGTTGAGGGATCTGGTGTAGGGGAGAACTTTGTAGAGTAGGGCTCATGGTTGGACTTGATGATCCCAAGGGTCTCTTCCAACCTGAACGATTCTATGATTCTATAAGAAGCTCCATTTAAACATAAGGAGGAACTTCTTTCCCTTGAGGAAGCAGTCCTCCAGGTATGTCCTTGCTATTGCTGTATAGAGGGGATGGATCACCTCCTTCAGCCTGCTGGCAGCACTCCTTTTAATGCAACGCAGGAAGCCATAAGCTTTCTTTGCTGGTAAGGATACATGGCTGGCTTATGTTGAACTTGAACATAGGAACTTCCATTTAAACACGAGGAGGAACTTTCCTGTGAGGGTGGCGGAGCCCTGGAACAGGATGCCCAGAGAGGTGGTTTGTTCTCCATCGCTGGAGACATTCAGACCTTTCCTGGACATGTTCCTGTGCAACCTGCTCTGGGTAGACCTGTTTTGGCAGGGGGTTGGACTAGATGATCTCCAGAGGTCCCTTCCAACCCCGCAGCATTCTGTGATTTCACTGTGTTAGAAAAGCTCAGGGGCTGTCACTCCGACTACTCATTATTTGGAAAGACTCTTTGGAGTTATGGAGTCTGTGCTCCATTATTGCTAATTTAAAAAAAAAAAAAAAAAGTAAAAAAATCTCCTCGCTCAGTATAACTCACTTAATAAATAAATAAATAAATAAAGGGCTTATGCTAAGCATATTAAGAGTGGCATTAAGCACAGCCTGTGGCGTTGTTCCCCAGCATTGCTGGCCCGGGGGCAGCGATATTGAATGCGCGGTGTGCTCCGGGTGTATTTTACTTTGTTCTTCCCTTCAGCTCGAATTCAGCTTTTTAATTTCCTCTGCCTGTGAGGGGTGTTGGAGGGTATCGCGGCCTAACAGAGCTCGCGAGCGCTGGGGATGGAGGGCTGGCCTACGGTGCATCTCTCCCTCTGCTGCCTCTTACCTGTCACATTTGTGCTACTCATTATGGAATTATTCTCAGAGTTAGCTGAAATCCGGGAAAAGTTTCAGAAAGTGAAAACTAAGCTGGCAGAGCAGCACGTAGTGTCTTCGAGACCTGTCATATGATGTTATGAATGCACACAAGGGGGCACAGTTATGCTTTCCCATGCAATTTTAATGTCTTAATCCATAACATCTCAGGAAATGAGGAAACATTCTCCCATTCTCTGAAAAAATAGTAATAATGATAATAAAAAAATACATATATATATATGTGTGTGTGTGTATGTATATGGGGTGCTTAATACAATAATATATGAAGTTATTCAAATTCTGATTTGGCATTTCTGAGATGCTAAATTAAAGCATAAATCTCATCTCTCTGTACGATTGCTACAAAAAGTAGGTTTTGGATCTTCCAAATATATCAGTAGAGCCTGCCTTGCGTAGGTATTATTGTACATTAACACTCACTAACTGTGAATTACGTGATCAGTCCTGAATTGTTGGTTTTAGGGATAGAACGAGAGGGAATGGCTTCCAGCTGCAGCAGGGTAGGGTTAGGCTGGACATTAGGAAAGAATTCTTCCCAGCAAGAGTGGTCAGACCCTGGAATGGGCTGCCCAGGGAGGTGGTGGAGTCACCATCCCTGACTGTTTAAGAGTCGTTTAGATGTGGTGTTGAGGGATTTGGTGTAGGGGAGAAGTTTCTAGAATAGGGCTGATGGTTGAACTCAATGATCCCAAGGGTCTCTTCCAACTAAAATGATTCTATGATTCTATCCACATTAAGAGTTACAGCTGATGGTGGTGGTCCAGCCTTTCTTTCTCATGGGCTGTTGAGGAAGGCTAACTTAATTTCTGTACTGCCTTAACTGTCTGATAATAATTTTGTGTAGTTTTATATTTACTTTAGATTTAGGTATATTTTAAATTTAGGGAATTTATTTCTATTCTAGATCAGAGAGTCCACTTTTGCTCAAATTCTGCACTTTAGAACAACTGCAACTCTTTGTTGGCTGATGGAGAACAAAACAAATAATTAGTTGTGATGCTGCTGGTAATAAATTTGAAACAGTGATGTGTGAACGCTGAAATGTTTCTCTCATGAACTCGTGGGAATGTTTGTGTCCCATTAGTGTATGCCATTACTTATATGAAGTGTTGGATGACACTGGAGCTACTAACTTATTTTCCATACAAAAAAAATCAGCTCTACTGGAAAAACAGTAGGGACTAGATTGTGTTTGTGATGCTTGAGGCCAGAGCAGACATAGTTTCTGGTTTAGACTCAAATGATGTCTGCATCTTGCAAATATGAAGCTAATTCTACCCCAAATAGCGGAAAATAAATAGTAAAAATTGCAAAATTTCATCTTCAACCAGAAATTCAAGGATGGCTCCTTCATGAGCTTCAGATATTTTTTTGCCTTCACTAGAGAATTGGTTCAGATAGGAGCAGGCTTAGGCATGGAAATTTGGTGTGAGATACTGAAGTTTTCACACAGGGTGTGAATACATAGACAGTGCCTCTCTATATATTTGCTAATTCCTGTTGTTGTCAATGCTGTATGTTGTTTTTCAAATAGCAACAAAGTGAAATGTTTTGTTGGGTTTTTTTTTTTGTGTTTTTTTTTTACATGCACAGAAGAGAAGTAGTTGTGCCGGAATTGTCTCTGTGGCAATTTATACAAGTATGCAATTATTATCTTAAATGCTTGTAAGTAGGGCTCGATCGTGTTGGAGTGCAAACACAAAACAATAATTAGTCCTCATCTCGGAGATGCCGTAAATTAAATGGACCTGATGGGGACACAAGAAGAGTAAGCAACATAGTGGTGGTAAGTGAGAGGCCTGGAGAACAAGGCT
>VZTM01015457.1:0-11489 GCA_013400555.1 Jacana jacana | reverse complement strand
AATTATTAGAGCAGCTGGGAAGAGGCAAACAATTTCTGCTCTGTTCTTCTGGCCTGTGATTGAACTGCTACTGTGACATAGTTTATAAAAAGGAGAAAAGTCTACTACAGGGGTGATTTGGGAAGGATGTATAGATTCTTCTTTGTCCCTTCTTGGGGCAGATTTTCCTGCATTGCCTTTTCTGCATATTAGCTCTGATTTACTGGCCAGGATGAGGAAAGCAAGAACAGGCAGGAACCTTTATTGCCTATTTTACTGATCAAATGTATTGAGGCGATTTGATTGTTTACGGTGTATGTTGTTTGGGAGTGTGCTGTGTTGTGCAAAATTGTGGAAAACAGTAAGTTGAGAAGGATCAATTATGTGTTGAGTTGAACCTCTCAAGTTGACTTAGTGCGCAGACCTGGGGATGAAGTTTCCCTTATGAAGTCTTAAGACTTATGTCTTTAATACCAGTAAATCTAGGATTTCTCTGAACCCTTATGTTTCACATATGTGAATGGAGAAGCAATAGGTGAGAAATAGTGATAAGCATCTCTGTCTTCCATTTCTACTTTGTTACAGATGGAATCATATCCTAGAATCATAGAATGGTTTTGGTTAGAAGGGGCATTAAAAGCCATCAAGTTCCAAACCCCCTGCTGTGGGTGGGGACATCTCCTACTAGACCCAGTTGCTAAAAGCGCCATCCAACCTGTCCTTATGACAGGGATGGGTCAGCCACAACTTCCCTGGAAACCTGTGCCAATGTCTCACTACCCTCAGAATAAAAAAATTTCTTCCTAATATCTAAATCTTCCCTCTTTCAGTTTAAAACTTTTACCCCTCATCCTATTGCTACATTCCCTGAAAAAAGAGTCCTTCCACAGGTCTTCCCAGAGCTTTCTCTTCTCCAGGCTGAACAACCCCAACTCTTTCAGCCTGTCCTCATGGCAAGTGGTAAAGTATATTCATTATAGTATCTGCTAAAAATCTACACCATTTACCTGGTGTAATGTAAAAGTCATTTGGTCTTGAATATTGGTATTTTAAAACATACTTAATGAATAATGCTTAGGAAAAATCAGTATCGGCTTAATATAGTGCATACATTTATTTTGCATGTGTTTTTGTAAAAATGTCTCCTCAATCTCTGTTGAGATCACTTTGGTTTACTCATACACTGTTTCTATGTGGCTGTTGACTTCTGTTTTTCTTTTGTTTTATTGAAGACTTGCATTTATAACAATCAGATTTCTGCTCTCAGACACAGAATGTTTTGCAGCAATTCATTAGTGGAAGGAACCGCCAGCTTAAAAGTGGCTGTCAAATGACACCACTGTTGAAGGGAACATTATGGTTCTGATTTTCTGTTGTGTGGGTTTTTTAAAACAGGTAGAAATGTATCTTGAAAACTATGTGTCAGTTCATCATTTATACATACTATATAATTAATTTAGCTCTCCAATGACCTGGTCCTTGATAGCATCCAAGTTATTAGTATTTTTTTTAAGTATATGCATTACTTATAGGGAGAAAAATAATTTCCAGACTTATTTCTTCAATACTAATTGGAATTTACTGGAGATTTACTACACTAGGCCTGAAGTTTCCATTTGGCTATTTCATTAATATGACTGATCGTTTTTTTACAGAAAGAAAGCATTATCTTACCTTATTTTATTAAATATTTTTCAACAGTCTAGCTGCAGTGGATCTATCTGCTTGAAGTGTATGTTTGTGTAATCATCTCCTTTAAAAAAAAAAAAATTTTGTCCCTCCTCTCTTATTTCTTTTATTTCCTATTCCAAACGCAAAATGAAGCAAGATGAGATTGATTAATGTAGGAAAAAAGAGGTTGGGCAGACTGCACTTCTGTTGACTTTTGACTTTGGCCTAATAGAGATATATTGGGATATTTTAAAATGGCAGGTTGGGTCTAAAGATTAATTTCCTTATACTGTTGCTTAAATCTCTTCTGCCTTCTGGTCGCAGAGTGCTAGTATAAAACATTTAGTAAACAGAGCTGAATTACGCATTCATAGAGAGTGGGGAAATTTAAGTAGTTGTTTTCAGATGGAAAAAATAAATACTTTAAAGCATATACTAGAATACCTAGGGAAAACTATTATTTTGCAAACAGAATTAGAATGTGTTGTGCTCACAATGGGAGAGTATATTTACAGTTCAAAAGTAGATTATATAACTAATTAGTTTAAATAAACAGGAGCAGGAAAGATTATTTACTTGTGTTTTTCTCTTCAATTCATTTGAATGATTACTAATGATATTTAACATATACTTAGTAGTACTGCCTTTGTGAAATCGTGAAGATGACTTTGTAACGGTAACAAAGGGAGTCTCCTCATTAGGTAGCACTGTGAGTCTCTTCAGCTTTGTCAGGTAAATCAGAGTTGCAGTACTGGAAAAATTTCATAATTGAAACATGAACCAATAAAGGATATGGTCAGGCAGATTTTGCAACCTGAGTGGACTGTTTGGGACTTGTAATTGCAAGAATCACTTATCTGTCCCAAATTCTGTATCTCTGTCAACACGAAGACCAGTGGAGGATAGAAAGTATGCTGTTGTTTCCTATGCATTTTCTATTATTTTTCTGGGGGAAGAGGAAGTCAGCAGTTTGTTCTGGGTATTCTTTTATTAATTAAAATAAGAAATTAATACTTCAAATTAGGAAAAGGCACTATTTCTTTTATTCTGGATTGCATCTTCTCCTCTTGTTCTCAGTGTTCTCAGTAATGGGCTCCCTATAATCATATAGTGGGCCATTCTCACTGCCTCACTGTCTGATTGATGCTATAAAAAAAGTACCAAGTATCAGTGCCTATTTTGTGACATAAACATGAGTTGTGCAGCAATAAATGGTTGAATAGTTATAACAGTATCTTGTGTCCCTGTGTGTCAAGCAGCTATTTACCTGCTTGAAATAGGAAAGATCAGCTTCTGGGGGAAAAAAAATAATACAAAAATAACCAACCAAGAACTGCTGATATGCACTAAAAGAATAAGGTTAATGATACTTGCAGTACCAAGTCAGGCAGAAGGTTGAAGGTCAGGCTTGGGGGGCAGCTGTGAACTTCTAAGGGAGCCGGCTCAATAAAGAAAACCACAGTACTGGGGTCAGGGAAGATTTATTGCCAGACCAGTGGATTCTGCATCTGCTCTCCTTAGTTTCATGTGGATCCAAAATCAGATTTTGGATTGCTTATCAGCACACAACTTATACTATTGAGGAACTATTGAGCTTGTTTCATTCTTTCTCATGTAGGTAGATAATTTATCTTTTCGTAAGGCTCAGACATAAAAAGCACTGAGTGGCTGTCATTTCATCAGTCTGGATAGTGTGCATTTGCACCAGAAATGCTGATTTCTCCACTAAGTTGCTGATAATGTATTGTGGAATAACTCCTGATGTAGCTGGATTGAGAGAAGGAAGATAATGTCACTAAGAAGCTTCCTGTATGTATTGTCCATCTGCCCTAGCAGGTACTGAGGAAAAAAAGACCTGTTTCACTATTCTTTTACTAGCAATGGCCTGTAAATAGTATGCAACTGAGCCTCATTTAAGTAATTTTGGGGCTTCTGGTATATTTAGGAGATTCCTCCTTGCTGATTATAAATGTAGGTATCTTTTACTTAAAAACTTCTGCAGAATAATGCATATGTTTTCTAAATGTATTGCTATGTAAAAGGTAGCATATTTTGTGAATTACAGTTGTTGCACTTACTGCATGTTTTAAAAATTCATTTCAAATAGCAAGAACTACAGTCAGAGTGCACTACAGATAACCAAAACCCTTTAATGCTTATACAGGCATTTATTAACAAGATTAGATCTGGTGCTTAAAAAAAATCCACTTATTTCTTTCACAACCATTTAGAATAAAAAAGAAACTATATTTTTCCATTGTGGTTTTTTTTTGTTGTTTTTTTTTTAAATGGAGTACATCTCAGTAGCACTGCTCAACTGTAACTTTATGTGATAGAAGCAAAAGTTACTACAGTTGAACACATCCAATAGTTGAAAATATGCTTTGAATTAACTTGCCCTGATTATTGCTGGGGGTTTTTGCTTCCTTTTCTTTTCAAAGGCACAGTGCTTCTTGAAGATTTCTAAAATTTCTGGGGAATGTGCTCTGAGGATTTTTTTATTTTTTTTTTAAGCATTCCCAGAAGATTGTTTAAAAGATATTTCCCTCCAGGGTTAGCAGGTGTGAGGATGAAATATCCATGCCTTTCTGCAATATCGGGTTTAGAATTTCTTAAGGGAATAAGACTGCAACCATGATGGTTAATAGTTTGCTAAACCCTTTAAAGCCTGGAAGTTAGCAGGGAAAGTGGAGTAGCGTGAGTCTGAGATGAAGCCTATTTGGACTTCAACTTCTCTTTTCTAATTGTGAACTTTGGAAAAGCTTGGATCATGGCATGTTGGGCAGAGTCGGCATTTGGGAAAGACTATTCAGTCGAATAGTCTGAAGTTGGCTGCTCAGCCCCGCTTCCTTCATTGAGATATGTTTCTGTAAAGCCACTCGAGGTCTGCCCTGTCTGTCCCCCTATCACTGCAATAGCATTTGATCACTTGGTTGCAAGGACGGTAGTGTGCAGTGGGGTTCCACCAGCCCCTGGCAGCCGACCTTCTGCCTTATGGGGTGTTGCAAGTGTTATTCTATTATATCCTTTACTGCATGTCAGCAGTTCTTGTACGATTAGATGCCCTGTCTCTGCAACAGGCAGCTGAAAATAATATTGTTGATTTGTGTTCCTAGTGTCAATGAAGTAAAACCATGACAATATATGTTTGACCTAATGATAGCTTGTAAATTAAAGCTCTATCTTTTAACTCTTCTCACTTATCAGAAAAATGTCTACAGCATTCAAAAAGTACACAACACTCCGGAATCAGATGTGCAGGAATGACATGATCTGTTTATGTACTATATACTGAATTCTTACAGTGATGGGATTACCTGATTTGAACTCAGCTCTACTATGGAAAGCTCACTAATTAAAGGAAAACTCTGCAAATGATTTTTCAGCTTTTAAACCAATTCTTTCAAGCACTTAGCAATTTTTTTTTCCATACCAAACTAAAATCCTGCTCATAATTTTAGGAAGACTGCTTTTCTGAATATTTAAAAATACATTGTTCTAAATTCTGCTTGCTTTTCAAACCAGAGAGGTATCTGATGATTGTGTTAATCATCCCAGTAAACAAACTCCCTCTTTTTCTACTTCTGGTATCTCGGGGATGGCAGTGTAGCCAGCTGCCACTACATGTGGAGATAGTTTCTGTGATTTGGACACCTGTCAGCAAGAAACTGAAAACCACATGGAACACAAAACAGCTGCTATGTGTAATGATTTAATATTAACATACAATAAGGATCTGGGGCATGTTTCTGTCTTTGTATTGCACTAGAAAATAAATGATGTAGGTAAATCCCTTGTGATATCCTCCGGCAGTTGATATGCACTGTCAAGTGTTTAATAAATAAAATGAAAACTACTTTATGAACTCCTTTTTATATTAGATTTTAAACTTACTACCTGGCATGCTACAGAAGGTATTTTTTCTTTAGTCCTGCATACTCAAAACCAACTGCCTGTTTTCCAGGACATGCTGTAATGCACGCCAATGTGTGTCAGACTGGAACTGAGCCAGCATCTTATCCATCAGCATTAAGACCATGACAGGGAGCTGTTTTGTGTGTGTGTTTATCTATAGACCGGAGTGGTGTTACACAGTATTTCGGATCTACAATTTTTTTATTCAATTCTATTGCAAGTGTTCTTAGAATAATTAAAAGCAGTATTTCTGTTCTGATAGTAAAGCTTTACTAACCCTCCTTGCTTCCACAAATTTCATGTACAGCTGTCATGCATTTTCCAAGCCTTAGGGCTATATCCTAGAAGAAGCTATTCTCACAGTTTTTTCTTAATTGTTTTATACATTCTTATACATAGGATTTTCATATATCATTTGAAGATGGAAGTTGAAAAAAATGAATGATGCTTAGAAATGCAAGGAACATGATAATCATTAGTATATATTTTCAATTTAAAATAAGAAGCAGTAAAATGCTAGTAGAGCATTTTATGTGCCATATTTCTTATGTTTTCTATGAAGAAGGCAGTTCTTTGCAAAATTATAGGTAAGAAATTGTATGACTCCCTTGTTCTTAGTGACACTTCACTTCCTTCCCCATCTCCTTGTCTAGCAAATTTTTGGCCATATCTTTGAGGGTTAAGTCAAGGCAAGCTAATTCATGTCTTGTTTTAAGGCTAGCTTCAACAGTTTGACTTTGGGATCATTCCAAAATACATCCATTTGTACTGGTTGCTATGGATGATTTAGTGGTGAGGGAGGGTCATGCTTTATTTTGCTTTCTGTTTAATTTAATTTCTGGTTTTATAATTTATAGTGAAGAAAACTAAGAGGTCTGGTTAAAGCCCTTTTATTTTCTTCTGTGGAAATATTGACTAAAATAATTTTAACAATAAATCTAGTGTTTAGACTTGACAGAGTAAGCCGAGTATTTCTAATCTCTTCAACAAGGGAATGCCTAATACGGGAGTCAAGGGGTGAGAGAAAAGAAAGCAACAATGTCATATAAACTTGGAAGTAGTCCAGGTTTGACCTCACAGGAATGTGAAGTCCAGTGAACTTGATGGTATCTTTCACTGTGTTTGGACCATTGTAGGAAAATGCTGTAAATAGTGTATGTTCCAAAAGTACACAATTTTTTATTATCCAGTTTCTTTGAGCTGTATGAGTTGGTCCCATAAAATACATCCAACTACAGGTTTCACTGCTTTACCTATTGCATGCTATCTAAAAAGCAATTGCTTAGGGATTGTTAGTACCCCTTCCCTGTGCACCAGCTGGAAACAAAGTATAGGAACTATTAAACAGTGAATTTATTCATTTTTAGTAAACTGCTTCAATTCCAAAAAGCTATGCTGGAAAACTAACTTTTAAACACCCTTGGGACCTTGATTTCTTTACTGCTGGAAAAGATTTTAAAAAATAGAGCATGGGCTATATGTTTGTGTTAAAATAATGTGGGCAATTTAAATAATTCTGTTGATAAACTGTGCATGCTCACTCATAAAGAGAGTTTCTATTTATCTGATTTTAGGATTTTTGCCTGTATTCCCAGGCATGGCTCCTCAGGGAAAGGAAAGTGTTGACTCCTCGGTGATGCCATTTTTCACATTGAAGAATTGCACATTTTGAGGAGGATAATAAATGTGCCCAAAGTGACAGAGCTGACATATAGAAATCTGGAAGTGTTTTTGAATAAGCTATTCACAGGGTACAGCTAGGTTTTTATTTGAATCTATAATACATTAGTTTTAGACTGAGTCAGTTCTAATTCATTTATATACAGATTATACCTTCCTAAGCTTAATTACTATTCTTTTCCTAATATGTCCCTGAAGAGCAGCTATTTTACTGCAATTACTGACAATGAAAAGGAGAATAAAATTCAGTGACAGTAAACTAGGCTTCTCAACTATGGATATTCATTTTGGGGATCTGGTTTTTTGCTGTTTTTTTTTTTTACTTTGCTGAATGAAAGACAGCTTCCACATCATTATAAATTTAACAATCAAGCTTTTAACAGCCATACAACCAAATTCTTTCCTGTTAATATCTTATTGACATAATAAGAGATGGATACTATTGAATTCAACTAATTTTGTTTGTTTGTTTGTTACAGTAGACTTATGATATTTTTCAAATACTAAACATTAAGCAGTCTTTTTTGATGTAGATGCAATCATTGATTATATCTCCTGTGGGCTTTTTGGAAACAATCTGGAGTAGAATTATTAGATTAAAATTTTAATGGTGCATTCATTAAAGCAATTATTTTAAATATCTTCAATTAGTGGTAAGTAGCTGTGTGGAATGTACATCTGGAATGTAATTAGTAAATGAAATTAGGGCTATACTGCGTGACTACAGATTTAATCCAAATATTTATATGATACTATCTAAGCTCTGATGGCAAAGTCAAAGTCTTAAGGTTTGATCTCCTGACCAGAGGTAAGGAGAAAACTGATGAACTTATAGCAATAATGGTCTTAACCTTAAAGTTGGGTTAGTCAAACTTGAGATATCTGTAGAACATTGGTGGAGCTTTTGTGGCAAAAGAAAGGAAGAAGACACTTTTTAGAGCTGTAGTAAAGAATCAGTGCTCTGGTCAGGCTCTAGTCTGCACTTAGCAATGGGTGTGACTAAGGGGTTTTGTCTGTGACAAAGGGATTCTGAATGATCTACAGCTCTGTTGGATCCTATTCTGAGGGAGGGGAAAGAGAGATACAAAACCATCAAACACAACTGTGCAAAATGTGCCTCCCCGACTCTTCCAGGTCTTTAACTACTTACTCCTGACACCAAACTTGAAAAGCATAAAGAGTCATTGCTGCTTCAGTCTTTGCCTAGGCTGGCTGAGCAGTAAATTTTTGCCTACTGTTTTTTTTTGCCAAACGTTTCCATTTGCTCAGTGCAGTGTCCTCAAAAGTTCTTGAAGGTGGTGGTTAGGAGAACTGCCAATATATCCTCTTGCTAAGGTTCCATTTGTGATAAAAAAGTTTGCAGAAGAAATAAATGGATACAATTTACTGTCTAAAACAGTTTTCTAAGAAGCGTATTGCTTTTATTCAAAAAAATCTTCTCTTTTCAAGTATGAGATGCCCAGGATTAATGTACTGCAGAATTATTAACTCAACTGCATTAGTCTAGTGATTTTTTTGTCATTGCTTAAACTACAGAAATAACTGATAAAATACATTTAGTCAGTCAATTCAGCATCTTTAAAAGACTGTACTTATTTTTCTTGTGAGATTTTATTATTAGCCTAGAAACACTGGGCAATTTCTTTAGTGTTAAAATTAGGAGTATTGTGCCTTGAAGCTTAAATTGGTAGGCGCTCTGGGACAGCTGTTTTATTGATCAGTAGTCTTGAATAGTTGAGTCTTGATGAAAGTTAAAAGGCCAGAGCATGGTGAGCCTGAGCCTGGGGGCAGCATTCACTTCCCTTGTCCAGAGACAAGATTCGTTGTCTGGCAGTCAAAGCAGTGACACCCAAGCCTGGCCGTTTAATGAATGTGGAAATACTTGAGTGCTTATGTTGGATGAAAGGAAAAGGAAGACCTGCTTACCCTGAACAGTAAGACATACTCTTCCCCTTGGGGTTTTCAGTTTGGTGCAGGTTTAGAGGGGAGAGAGAAGACAGTCACAGATGAGCAAGGATTATATTCTTTGATCAGATCAGTTTTGAGTCACTTAAAATAATTTTTTAGTCTTGTTTCTCAATATTAGCATATAGCAGTTAATGAAAAAGAGAATTTTGTTTAGGTTTGGGATTATGCTATGCCTTCATTCATGAAAGTTTGTCTAGGTTCCCATGTCCAATTTTTTAAAAGATGTGTATATTTCTTATGCTGAGTCCAAAGTTCAAAGCTGTGAACATTGCAGTTGAGAAAACCCAGACGGTTTCAGTCAGTGGGGAGAAGTTACAGCAAAGTACATTGAATAAGAACTGGTCATTCACCGATATCCCCTCCTCATTGCTGTCTCATCAAGTGCTACCTTACAGACCCACTCACTTCTGAAAATCATCTTCCTTAAATGCCTTCTGATAATGTTCTCAAGGTGGAATTAGTATCAGAACACAACACGCTTTGTAGTCTCCCGTCTCGCTTTCAATTTCTGCCTCACAAAGACAGCCCTATACCACTAAATTTTTAACACGTTCAAAAGCTTAGTATCCAATAATTTCATGTTATTTAAATGCCAAAGTTATTTGCTTCTTTTCAAAAATGCTACCCTATCATGCTCATCACAACAGTTTTGGTGTTAATGTCAGAGTTTAGATTGTCTTGGTGTCTGTAGGGAGTAGGATGTGGGGTTCAGCCTTTCACTGAGGCTATAGGATGCTCAGTACAGCTGTGAGGTGTAGAAGGACACCTAGGGTAGGCTGCTGCTCCCCAGACCTTAGGAGAGTCAAGAATTGCATTTATACACACTTACAAAGAACAGCTGCCCAGATCATAAAGCAGACTTTTTTATTAGATGACCATGGAGGTCACTGAGGGAAATCTTGAAAGAAATTACACTTTTAGTCAAATAAGTTGGCTTTATTTGTGGATCCAGTTCCTATCAAGCTACGATTTTAAAGTACTCGGTGTTTATATGTTGCTAGCTACACCATTATACTTTAAAATATCTCAATGGAATATTTAACCAGTAAAAAACAATGCAGTTTGAAACTATTTATATTTCTAGAAAGGCATTTATAATTTGTTGAACTTCTGTTGTTCTTTCATATAACCTGAATGTTGTATGAAACCGCCGTTTCCATGTATTAGAAGCCGAGTACAATTTATTGAATTAGACTGCCGTTAGCTATGACAGATGAATTCATGTGACGTAAGTACCTCTAAAAAGGAAAATAAAAAAGATTAAAACAATTGTATAGCTAATAGGAATAAAAATCAATATATAATAAAGGGAGAGATGTGTAGTATAAAAAGCACAATGTCAGCACAAATCAAGAAAGATGCTGAAAACCTATGGATAGCTTTAGTATGTGGAATCAGCAGTTCTGTGACAGATAAATAGCTCAGAGTGTGGTCATAGAACTTTTAAATGGCATTAAAAAGACACGTGTTTGTAAAGGATTTAGTAAATCTATGGTATTTTATTAATAAGTTCTAATACTAGACAAACAATCAATGAGCCAGCAGAAATTTCTTCTTATGGTATCAGTGATTTTAAGCTTTATTTTGCTATAAGGAAAATTACATTTGGTTAGCAGTGAATAAAGTTAATGTTATCTATGATTAAATATGAGGTTTCTGACTTACATGTGCCGATGAGTCCTACAAATATGACAGAAACATTAGTAGCTGCATTTCCCACAGAGGCTAGGCAAGTCTGAGACACCAGGGGTATTGTCACATATCTGTCATCTGACATGAACTCAAAGCAATCGAATCCAAAGGGATACATCACCTTATCCGTTAGCTCAAGGCAACGTGGTCAGCAAGCACCACGCATGAAGACTGAGATGGGAAACAGTAGAATTGCTCCTTTCGTCAAACCTTCTGGTTGAATTTTGCCTTGGAGTAAATTCCCTTGAAGTAACCACTTGCTTCTTTTTAGGCCCTGGGGTTATGTGTGCTCTATGGAGAGATCATGTCAGTATATTGACTGCATCTGGTGCTTGGTTTGATATTTTTGCAGGAAGGGAGCTAAAGGTGAAGCTGAATGTGGGAGTTTAGCAGGAAAGCTTCTCCTTCCCGCAGATAACTGTGTGTTAACAGATTAAGGAACTAAGCAGAGTACAAATGAAACACAAAGGCAGGATGAAGCAATCTGAAGGACAATAAATGCTTCCCAGTCTCTAACTCCTCAGTATTTGATGAATCCTCAGGTGTTTTCAGTTGTGTAGTTTGGGTTTGTTTGGTTTGGTTTT
>VZTM01015446.1:4366-30646 GCA_013400555.1 Jacana jacana | reverse complement strand
AAACAGAGGCATCTGTGTTAGAACTTAAGGATTTTGCTATGAATGTATTCACACTACCTAAATAGTCTTCAGCACATTTTTTATTATATATCTATAAAATATAAAAAATAAGGTAATCTAATTTCCTTTATCTTAGCTCCATTTTGCACAAGGGAAATTAGCAAGTAAAAATTTATTGGGAGTAGAGATATCTTCAGGATTAATTATTTGATATGACTGACTACCTACCTATGTAAATGAGAGTGGAAATCGTAATGTAAATGGGTTGTAGAGCTGCCAGATAAGTGGTGGCAAAAATGTCTAACCAATGGGAAAGTAGAATGAACTTATAAAGTGTTTTAATAGTGTTAAGTGATAGGTAACATTTCTGAATTTCTAACTGCTACATTATCTTCAGGATGCATATAATTGTTTTATCACAGCATCAAACCAGCATTTCAGAAAACCCTGACTACCTTTAAACCAGGTGGGGAGAAGTGAGAAGTAGTCTCTAATTTATGTAAAAGTTTTTTTACAGTGTGTGTCCACAGCTAGCACTTTTGCTTCTGGTCCTTTATCTTAGCCACTTTAGCTCTGTTTTGGTCTATTTTATTTATCTTTTCCTAAGGAGATATTGAAATGGAGCTAGACTTGGAGCAATGGCTGATTATAATTTCAGCTTGGTTTCAATTTTTGGCAGCTAAATCTGAAAACTTTTGGAAACCTGGAAAAAATATATACAAGGGAGGCTACTAAAAACATTAGTCAATTGGGAAACATCCCCTCTTCCCAACCACATAGAATGGAATGATTAATAACATGGACACAAGTATCAGTGATGTAAATTGTTGTCACTGCATTGAAACTGATGATGAGACAATAACTGAAATTTATGAGCTGAACTGTCGTTCCTCTCAGTTTCCCATAAGTAGATATATTAAAAATCTTGTTGAAGGACACTGAAATTAAAACATCAATTATATGTGCCCACAGAATCGACTGTAGCATATTGAAGGAACTCCATTTCTTATTAAAATTTCATTGGAAAGATAAAATGCCAGTAAAATGACTGGAAGAATGTAATTTTCTTTCTCCCGCGAAATATTATGAAATACTTATAATGTAACAGTCCACTTGGTAGATCCCTAAAGGATAGTTTCCTTTCTCTGTCTCTCTATAGTTCCTTCCATTCCAAGTACTACATGCTTCTTTCATTTATTTTCCTTTTATACCATAAAACTTGACTGTCACTAGTTATATTTTGTTAGGATACAAAAAAGCCCATTCAGCAATTGTTTTGCATTCACACCTTGCATTTCAAAAGGGGAAAAAAAGCTACAGAAGAAAGTGCAGCTGAGGACAGGCAACATAATCTGTCTAACTTGTATTTGACTCTATGGAAACTGGCACTATTAATGAAGTAAGCTGCACTTCATCCTAAGTAAAGATGGCAGAATTTGAGTACTTTTAAGACAGAAATGAAACTGAATAGATTTGACTTAAAAACACAGCATTTTGAAGGCAGAGACTAAAGTTGATTTTCATCTAGTTTTGAAAAAAAAATATTTAGCCTAGAAAATATGATAGAAAGAACATTTCTTATCTCAGGGACTGCTACCCTTAAGGTATGCTGAAAACTCTCCAGCACTTATCTCCCTGAATCATAAAGAAGATTGCCATCACACATAAGAAACTTCAATTTAGACAACAAAACCAAAGAGATCAGTATGGTAGCTGTGTCCTTTATAACTAAAATGCATATATTACTTAATCCAAAGAAAAATCTTACGTACTTTTTTTCATTTTCAACTGAGCAGCTGCCAATAAATTCTTTATACATATTTATATATATAAAATCTGCATTAATTTAAAGGACTAATAGCACAACAATTTTCCATTGACTATTGCCTGTTTCCAGAAGCTGGCCTTTACAAATTAAAATACACAGTATACAGATTATGCAAGTTGATAGGGCGGATATAGGACAGTCTGACTTTTGTCCTTTGTAAGTGCTTAACTCCCAGGACCCCTAGATAGTCACTGGAGGCAACCTAATTTTGTGCTAAGGTGACAGACCCAAGTTCTGGCATTCAGAGCAGACACCCAGAAATGTGAACATCTCATGTAATGATCCTGTTTATGTTAGCAACTAATGAAATAAATACAGACCACTCATTTGATCTTATAAACTTAGTTTGTATCGACACAAAATAGGGCAAGCGTACGTGTGTGTTGGTCAAGATATAGATATATGGATGCAGTTGAAAGGTTTTGGTTCTTGGGATTTTTGCTTTTGAGGGGGCAAGGAGAATAAACTTCTCAACATTTTTTGTGATTAGGCTTACATTTATCAGTTAAATGAATACCTGTTGCTATGCTGTTCCATCCTCCCAAGAGCAATTTGCCAATAGTGTGGCCATAGCCTCTACAGAGGGTAGAACTAGCTCTGTTAATGCAAAGCTCTGTTACCCTTCCCTTCAAAGTAGAACTGCTGTTGGCTTTGTGTGTTACAATAAGATTCCACCCATGATTGTTTGTTTGTTTTTTTTTTCTTTTTCACAGAAACATCATGAACTGAAGTTGAAAGAACGATTTAACTAGCAAGTTAACAATTTAACTAGTAAACTTGCATTGTGGGATACATATTAATATATATTATTAGTAGGACCATCTCAGGGCAACAATGTTGATCCAAGGGTTCCTAACACATTTAAAAATGCTAGATTCAAATTGTACTACTAACAGTGGCAGTGCAAATCAGATGAATTACTGAATCATAGAATGGTTCAGGCCGGAAGGGACCTCTAGGGTCACCTAGTCCAACCTCCCTGCAGTCAGCAGGGATACCCCCAACTAGACCAGGTTGCCCAGAGCCTCGTCAAGCCTCAACCACTTCCCTGGGCAACCTATTTCAGTGGTCCACCACCCTCATAGTAAAGAACCTATTCCTAATATCCAACCTAAAACTGCTCTTCTCCAGTTTCAAGCCATTGCCCCTTGTTCTGTCACTGCAGGCCTTTATAAACAGATCCTCCCTAGCCTTCCTATAGGCCCCCTTCAGGTACTGGAAGGCTGCTATTAGGTCTCCCTGGAGGCTCTTCTTCTCCAGGCTGAACAACCCCAGCTCCCTCAGTCTGTCCTCATTGCAAAGGTGCTCCAACCCCTTGATCATTTTTGTGACCCTCTTCTGGACCCACTCCATCAGGTCCATGTCCTTCCTCTATTAAGGGCTCCAGACCTGCACACAGTACTCCAGGTGAGGTCTCACCGGACCAGAGTAAAATGGCAGAATCACCTCTCTAGATCTGCTGGCAATGCACCTTCTGATGCAGCCCAGGACTGGGCTGCAAGTGCATACTGCCTACTCATGTCCAGCTTCTCATCCATCAACACCCCCAAGTCCCTTTCCCCAGTGCTGCTTTCTAATACCTCATCCTCTAGTCTGTTTTGATAGTGAGGATTGTTGCACTTGCTCTTGTTGAACTTCATGAGGTTAATCTGGGCCCACCTTCCCAGCCTGTTCAGGTCCCTCTGGATGGCATCCCATCCCTCTGGTGTATCGACAACACCACACAGCTTGGTGTCATCTGCAGATTTGCTGATTGTGGACTCAATCCCTCTGTCTATATAATTGATAAAAATGTTAAACAGTACCAGTCCAAGCACACACCCCTGAGGGACACCACTTGTTATTGCTCTCCATCTGACCTCAAGCCATTGAGTACCACCCTCTGGCTGTGACCATCCAGCCAGTTCCTTATCTACTGAACAGTCCACCCATCAAATCCGTATCCCTCCAATTTGTGTGGGGGACTGTGTAAAAAGCCTTACAGAGGTCCATATAGATCACATTCATAGGTCGTCCCTGATCTACCAACGTAGTCACCCTATCATAGAATGCCACTAGGTTAGTGAGGCAGGATCTGCCCCTAGTAAAGCCATGTTGGCTGTCCTGAATCACCTCCTTGTCCTCCATGTGCCCAAGCATGGCATCTAGAAGGATCTGTTCAATAGAATCCATGAAATAATAGTGCTTATATTGTACGTATTCTACATGTGTATAAGTAGAAGCTATATGTCTGCAAGTTTTTCAATGCAACATAAATGTAAGGAGCCTTATAGCTAGTATTCATAATTTGTTCTTAGATTCAGAAAGATTATACAGAAAATAAACTTCTAGTATACCATGCTCTGTTCTCTGTCAGCATCTAGTTCTCCCTCTTTATTTCACCTTTGAACAAAGAATGCTATTAAACTCCATTCTTTTTGGCAAATTTCTGTGTTTTGAGCACATGACAACCATCTTACTCTGAATTGCAGCTGTCTTGACATTGTTTAATATGATAGCAATCTATTTTTTGATTCTTGGTGGGAACAGATGTTCTTTTTTATAAAATGAAGAGCAGCAATTCAAATGGTTATTCTATCATTGACTTGTAGCTTTGTTTTAGAAGTGCTTCATCCACCTTGTCCACTTTGTCCTAATTAATGCACCTGTTAGAATCATCAACAAAAGATCTCCCTTATTAATATAACTCATATGTGTGATTTTTGGCCAGTATTAGTGCTATCCCAGTCATGGTGGTGAAGGATTATACCTGTGTTCTGCAAACATTTAGTTTGCCTAATTCATTTTACTAGCAGCTTTTTTCTTACTCTCAGCTGGACTGTGAACATGATAGCAGCATAATGTAATAGATGATTCTATACACAATTCTAGAGATCTGTCCTTCTAGTCCTTTCTCATTCTGCTAATTTGCTATCTGTTAGCTGAACAAATCTTCCAGAACTCCAGCTTACTTTGTCTAGGCAATTTTTTGAATGTGGAATTCATAAAAAAATGCAATTTGAAAATGTATTTTCGTAAGACGTTTGGATTTAGTTATGTTTTGTGATAGGCAATTGCAACAGCAGTATCATAATCAGACTCTAAGGAGTGAAGAAATCCTGTACGTTTGCTGAAAAAAGATTAACTTGTCCTCTTTATTCATAAACATTATGTACTGATTTGATCACCAATATTGTATAGATTTTGTACTACATTTTAAAATTCTTGTTCACTGGGAAAAAAGAATGAAATAATTTTGTCTTACTTTCACATTGAGCCCCTTAGGATTGGGAACCTTACAGTTAAAACTGCAGGTATAGAAGCTTCCATTTACGCAACCCATAATTTGCTTTTATACATGATTATTCTAAAAAACAAAAAATACTTTTCGGGATAGATCATATAAAAGATCTGTTAAGGTGATTCTTCGACTGCAGGCCAAGACATTAAAAAAACAGTTATATTACCAATGAGTGGATGAAGGCAATGCCCTGCTTCTGTATCTGTGAGTCAGTGCAAAGCTGTTTTAAACAGGTTGGGTTTTCTCAACCCCCTTCAGTGCATTATTACCAGAATGTGGAGAGACTGTGTCCAATTATGGAATGGAAGGCAGCATCCATGCAATATGTGGCTAGTCAAGAAGACAACAAGTTCTCAAGTATTGTTATATGAAATGCAAACAGCAATACATATTTTCAGTGGATTTGTGTTTCTCATATTTTATATAATTATGTCAGCATTAACAATGAAACTCATATTACAGTAATAGAAACTCCTATTGCAGTAATATAGAATTAGTTTTAACCAATACAGTCTCCAAAATTCAACATTTAACACTCCATTAATACACATAATAAAGTGAAACTGGGCAGACAGAGAGGCTTGAATTAGAGGCTAAATTTAAGAGATGATGTATTCTTATGTCAGCCTCAATAGATCTGTGGTGTGTGTAAAGTCCTGCATTTGAAATGCCAGTTTTGTTTTATCCACTGTGACTGAAATCTTACTTACAATAGAGTGGAAAAATAGTATATGCAAATTTTGAAAAGTGTAAGTAAAATAGCAGCTTCAATTCCAGATTAGAATTCATAAAGTCCCACTCTTGTATTTGGTCTGTTTCCCACTGACATCACTTGGCTTGTGTGGAGGTAAATTAGGTGGTGCAAGATTGGAGCTTAACTGGGAAACTAGGCCCAACTCAGCCATACTTTAAGAATGTTCATATTTAAAAAAAAAATGAAGTGGGATTTTTTCAATGTTGAACAATTGTTTGCAGCAGAATAGTCTCCAGGGTTTCTCTGGCAAAGGGTAATATTTTCTTTTTCAACAATGTATTAAAAATCATTACAAGTTTGGTTAGCTGATGATGATGGAATTGTAGTTTCCTCTCTTCTGCAGTAGGAAATATTAGGTGAGCAGTAACTACTGAACTGAGAGAGCTGGTTAATGTGAATAAAAGCACAGCTATTACCAAGGCTCAGAAATTTCTGCAGAATCTATGTCAATGTTCTTTATACCCACTTTTAAGTATCAACATTTGGGAGATGATTACTGAAAAATGTGTTAGAAGCATCTGCAATACGTTACCATAGCACCTTAACAACTTAAAATTATTTTCTGATCACAAAGGAAAAAAGCAGCAGGAGACACTTAAGTCACAACTTTTCTGCAGTTTCCAGACTTATCAGGCAACTGAACTACTTGTGTGTGCAGTGCTCATTTGGGAGCCTTATCTCTGCTCATCATTCAAATCTAAGACAGAAGAGGAAAGCATTCAGCAGTTTTAAACCTTATACATTACAATAGCTGATGCCCATATATGGTAACGCGCATGCATGGTAATAACCCGCTACTGGGTTTTCATGGATTAAAAGGCTGGAAACACAAGGTCTGTCAAATTAAAGTCTGTGTAGTTCAGTGTTTGCAAAAACATCTTTATCTGCAGAGCAAAAATGTACATTTTTTCTTGTGAGAAAGTAAACTGTAAAAAGTCATATATAGGCTGGTCATAAACACCAGACACTTTTGAATTCCACAGCAATATACTTGTTTAGACCTGGTGTGTGTTGCGTTAATTAATATAAAACATGGGGGGGGGAAAGGTTATGTACTATATTTGCTGTTATATAGCTCTCCTGTCAATTTCATCAGCTTTAAAACTGGTCTGAAATTACACACAAAATCATGCATCTCTCCCACTTCCCACCCTAAAATCTTAAGTGATGAGAGAAAAAAAAATTGCAGCCCATCCAAATTTTCAAGAAATAGGGTGGGGAAAAGACTATAACATGCAGGCATTCATTCAAAGTAGATGTTTTGACCAAACATGGGTTCCCTTAGGGCAGAGAGATAGGTCACAAAGTCTTCGTCTGGCACATAGTTTGCTCCGCAAGGCAAGATTTATGATTTCGTTGCCTGCTCCCCTAACA
Organism: Jacana jacana; assembly: GCA_013400555.1. Lineage (NCBI taxonomy): Eukaryota > Metazoa > Chordata > Aves > Charadriiformes > Jacanidae > Jacana > Jacana jacana. The sequence goes on along the minus strand of VZTM01015446.1, from coordinate 23,410 downwards.
AGATAATTCCTGTCAACATATCAAGTTTGTGGATGAAGCAAGATCACAGCTTGAATATCTTCCATACTGTGCTCTTGGACCAGATGAGAGCTGATCCTGTGGATGTGGCTTTTCTGCAAGAAGTATGCACATATATACTTCAGCAAAAACAACCTATGACCATGGTGGCCATGGCAGTGTCCTTTATTTTTTATAAATATATATGCAAGCATTTAGTGACATTAAGTTCATAAAGTGAAGCTCCTTATAGCAACAGAGCTCCTCCTGATGCAGTTTCAGGGAGGCTACTGCTTAGACGCGGGAGGTGTCCTTAGCACCCTGCTCTCCAGTTTTCCATAGTTCATTCCTCTTGAAGTGTAACTCTCCAGAGAACTCTCGCTGTGCCTACTTACGTCATTTCTGGCCTCTGCACTCCTATGATGAAGATCAATTCTCCCCACTGTAGAGGCTGCAATGAAAAATGCAAAATAGATCATTTACACCCTGGATGTGCATGGGTTTGTGCTAAAATATCTGACTGTGAACCGCAATAGTCAAAGTGCAGAAACTTGGTCCCTTCTGCTGTTTCCCACGTGGAGGATGTTGCCACTGGTCAGAGAGATGGTAAAATGTAGGTAGTGGGAGGCTGGACTCATGCTTGATTTGAACAGATTATATTTGAGCTGCTGTCCAGGGGAGACCCCAAACAGAGAATGTCCACTCCTGCCTGGCTGGAGACACAGGGCCAGGACAGGGTCCTGTGTCAGGATGGACAGGGTGGACTGGCAGCACCCCTGTCTGGATCTTGATAGGTCTGCCAAGTCTCAGGGAGGCCTTTATAGCTTATAATATCAACAATTGTTTCTTAGGACAGTGTGATACCCACATTTTCAAGCATCTCTTATATGCAAAAAGTTAGAATAAAAGGTCTTTCCTAATATTAAAGCACTTTAAAGGTAAAATTCCAGATCTTTATATCTATCTATATATGTGTGAACATGTTTATATACACATATTACTCATTTTCTCGAGACTTTTTGCACGCCATCCATACCAGCAAGTAAGTTAATTCTGTTCAGAATGGATCTAATTTTCTGTCTTCACAAAGGAAGTATTTACATTCTTAGATGATGTGAGACCTTGGTAACTTTTTAGGGTAGGAAAGGGTGAGAAGAGGCTCAAGAAGAGACTCAAATTTATTTGGACAATCATAGAATCATAGAATCATTTAGGTTGGAAGAGACCCCTGGGATCATCAAGTCCAACCATCAGCCCTACTCTACAAGTTCTCNAGTTGTAGAGAGGGATGATGTCTCCCCTCAGCCTCCTCTTCCTCAAACTAAACAACCCCAACTCCCTCAATCGACCCTCATAAGCCTCGTTCTCCAGGCCTCTCACCAGCTTTGTTGCCCTCCTCTGTACTCGCTCCAGCACCCCGACATCTCTCCTGTGCTGAGGTGCCCAGAACTGGACACAATACTCAAGGTGTGGCCTCACCAGTGCTGAGTACAGGGGGACAATCACCTCCCTACTTCTGCTGGTCACACTATTCTTTATGCAAGCCAGGATGCCATTGGCCTTCTTGGCCACCTGGGCACACTGCTGGCTCACTATGCTCAATATGCTGTCTTGTTATAGCTTTAGCAGTCACAGCAGAGCAAAACATGGCAAGTGGCACTTGTAAGTACAGTGCTAAGACTTAACTATATATTCAACAGTTCTTATTTTGCCCATGCTTCTATGCTTTTGAAATTCTGAAAAGAAGCAGTGTTAAACTACAGTGACCAAAACGTGTTCAGACAGGTACTTTAACCTCACATGCCTGCCTTGTTTTTCCTCTTCTTCACACTCCCCTCCATGTCCTTTTCTTTGAAATATTACTTAAAATCTAATAATCATCTCTGGTTATGAGTTTCAAATAAGATTACTAAGAAGTTTCAAAGGAAGAAAGCATTCCAATTAACTTTCATTTTCACTCTATCATATTATGTTCTAGAAAATTAATTAAAACCTTCTTTCAAAATGAAAGTGGTGTTCTCTTGTTATATTTACATCTTTCAGCTATTCAGACTGTTTTAATGCAGCCCAAAGACTTCTTTACATGGCAAGTGATGTTAATTAAGTAACTGAAATGATGCTTGGTAACATTAATTTCACCACTGATTATATAAAAACAAACTAATTTTGCAATGAACCTGCCAATAAGTCTAAGTAGATCAAGAAAGGAAAAGAATATACACTTTCCTGAACATTTTTATTTATTTAATCTATATTTATTTGTGCCTTTTATTTTCAGTGTGACCTCTTAATATCTAATAATCACTCCACACTTAAGATAGTGATTACCTACCTACTATTGCCTTTGTATCAAATGTCTTCAGCTTTTGCCAGTCAGTTCAGCAGAATAATTTTTGCATGGGGGTTTCAACAAGAGAATAAAGGCCAGATGCAGAGAGAGACTTGGAGGTATTTGGCATTTCAGGGATGAATCTTTAACTGCTTGACATCAGAACTGAATTCAGAAAACATGCATTGGTTTCCCAGGCTTTTTCCCCCTGCAAAGGGGCATTAGATGCCTCAGATGGAAAGGAAATGACTCACAAATTGAAAGGAAAGAAAATTCATGCAGAATTTACCTCTGGGAAGTGCTGAGCCCAGCAGAGACACCTATCTCCAGAAATTTGGTACAGTACCTTGTGGCACAGTGACTTACCTGTAGGGTAGAGTTATAGAAACTCTCTTTTTAAAACAAGGTTATTTTTTGCTTTTAAGACATTGTTAAAGAAAGAGATGTCTATGGGTTTTGCCACTGTTGGTCCCTTTTACACATCAGCCAAATAATTGGAGAATGTTAGGTGGCAAGAGAAATATGGCTTATAGATTTCCCTGCTTTACCCAAAACCAAACTTGTGTTCTGGGAAGAACCTAATTTCAAGGTATTCAATACCTATAAGATTGCTAAATAAACACAGGGAAGGGAAAAGACAGGGGAAATTAGATAAAACTAAGATATGAATTTATATAAAATGAGGGAGAAGACTCAAATTTTCAGTGAAATTCCGTGTTTCCTTAGGTGACTAAGCAACTCGGAAAAACGTGGATTATTTTTACAATTATTTGGACATTTTTATATATATAATGTGTTGAGAGCAGGCCCTTTAAGAGGGAGGTACTGAAAGGGCACATATGCAAAGTAAGTGGAAGTAAGCGAAACGAAGTATAGTGAAGGCGAAACAAAGTGTGGGAAACAGCAAATGACACAAATGTTGTAGCCAATCATGGGGCAACTTTAAGCCTGTGGAAAGTGCGTGGAAAGCTCGTGGACAATACCCCTCTCCCTATCCGAAATGTAGTGCTTAGCGAATGAGGACCTGTAACTGTAGAACAATTGTGGTGCTTCCTGGTGTGCTGNGTTTCCTTAGGTGACTAAGCAACTCGGAAAAACGTGGATTAATTTTACAATTATTTGGACATTTTAAAATATATATAATGTTTTTTAAAATTAGCATTTTAGAACAACACTGTAATAGTACAGGTTTTTGTAGACAGTTGTATCAAATGCACATTGACTGCTGTTTCTGGATGAACTGACCTTTAACAAGGTTTGGAGTTCAGTTGGCTCTTTCTCCCATGACTGGATGAGCTTAATCTCCCGCTAAGCCCTCAGCCCAAGCACCTGCCAGTCAAAATGGGAAAGAGACAGTAACTTAGGGGAAAAGGTTTTATTAGAGAGTAGATGGTCTAATCTACAGGGAAAAGACATGAGAAAGAGAGAGGGATGGAAAAAAGTTTGCAGGACTGGAGATCAGAGAGGAGAGCGTGTTTGGGTTTTTTCTGGGCTGTTGCCTTGTGGAATTGAAATACTAAAGCTGATGAGTTTTGAAAATGAAAGAACCTAGAACTGACTCTGGTAAGGAGTGTTAGTCTGGAAGTGACATTGTGGGAGGAAAGAAGGGTGTATGAGGGACAGAAGGCAATATCCAGTTCAGTCTTATGCTTTTTGTTTGGTCAATATTGACTTGTAAGGATACTACCTGCAAACTACTGACAAAATTATCCTCAGGTGAAATGTTTTATCAGAAGAGTGGCTGTAGATCTCTCCCCTAGTCCTCCTTAAGCTTCATGTTTTGGGGTAAGGAAGAGGTACTGTTTTCCTTAGTTCCCTTATTATAAAGGGAACTCTAGTTTTTCTTATTTTTTTTTTTATCTCAGTAGCTGAGATAATTTACTGATTTTTTTATCTCAGTAGCTCTAAGGCCAAAACCAGGGAAATTGTGGTAGGAAGTGGTTCTCAATCCAGGCAGGTGGGTTGCTGTTGTTAGTTGCAATTAAGTTTCTCAAAACAGTCTTCTGATGTACATGCCTGATTATTCAAAGTTTTCCTTCTGTAGGAGAGCTTGACTGATAAATCAAGCTACTCCTTAATTGCATGGTTAATGGAGCTCATCTTAATGAACCTATGACAAAGGTTAGCATGGGACCAAGGGAATCTGGTTTCTATTTTCCTCTTCTTCCATAAACATTGAGTTGGCAGAAAGTTTAATGTAGTCATAACTTTAATCTTTTTAATCCATCCCTTAGAAAATGGAAAGATTAATTTAGCAAGGTAAACTTGCAGAGTTTTTTAGCAAGTGATATAGAATGCTGAAGTTGACCACATCTTAAGCAAAAGAAGAAAAGCTGACTGAACAGCAACTTTTCCAAACTAGTATAAAACCTGTACTTTGAGACTTAGGCTGTTTCGTTATAAGTAACAAAACCCAGAAACCCTGACCTACAACTGCATGTAATAGGGTAGAGTGAGATAATTTTAAAGTCACAAAGAGGTTTGGGCTTTTTCCTTAGCTATAAAAAAAGAATCTCGCTTTTGTAAAAAAAAACAACAACAGCAAATTGTTTGGAATATGTTGGTGAGAAACATCTAATTGAACCTTAGCAGTAGTCAAAGACATGTTCTACTCCTGAGTCGTATCCCCAGACTAACTTCTGTGAGTAGGTTCTAGGGCTCATGATCTGTAACGATGTCTTTAAAATGGTTGTGTTAAAGCTGATCTTGTCAAATTAACTATGTAAAAAGTAAAGAGAACAGATTTTTGAACTGTCCAAGTTTTTATATTTAGTTCTTACTGTAAGCTGTAACTTGGGCCTTCCGGGAATCTTAGTTAATCAGGAGGCATGCAATGAATCCTCTGACTTTAAAAGACTACAAAAAGTTTATTCATATCCTTATCCCTACTAAAGGTTTCCTTGCAATTTTGTTTATCTCTTGTCTTTTAAAGCAATTCTTATGAATAGCAAGATTTCTAATGGCAATGCTCCAGCACTTATCAATTGGTGAAAAAGCATTTGGCCAGTTTGAACAGGCATGGTGTACTTTAAAGGAAAATACTGAGAGCTTAAGAACTGCCTATGTTCTTGTGCATTAGCTGCACAGAGCAAATAGAAACACTTGGAAGCAAAGCATCCTGATTGTACAGGACAGCTTCAACGGATGTCTTGGACATTTGCCTCTCCCCAGTGCAGTGACATCAAGGAAATAGCATTGTATTTGGAGAGTCTGTGTTGTCTGAAGAGTCTGTGGCCTGGAACAGAACTGTGCACTCAAGTGATAACTAATAACACTGAGTGATGAAAACATTTTACATAACTTAAAACCAAATGGAATTGCAAAAGGATATGAACTAATGATGCAGAGGAGAAGAGGGTGGAGAAAAGGAAATTGTGAAGACCAAAATTAAAACTTACATAAGAGCTCAATACTGGGTCAGACTAAAGATCTATCTAGCTCCGTGTCTCAGTCCTAGCTACTAAATAGAAAATATGCATAGAAACCAGGCACACTGAGAGTATTTAACGTATGGATTTGTTTTCTTAACTTTAAACAGTTAATAGTGTAAGAACTCTATGAATGAGAAGTTGCATTTAGACCAAAATACTTGGTAGCGATTGATGGGCTCGCCCTACAACAGTCAAAATTTTTGAATCTTTTTATACTGTCTGCTACAGCATGTTGTGAAGATCATGAATTACTCAAACTAATAACATCCTCATCTGAAAGATGATTCTCTCAATGCTTTTAATAAAAGACTATGGTGGAAACTCCTTGATAGTTCAGGTATGCCATCAACTTTAAGCCTGTACTACTTGTTTGCTTCAAAAGCTTTTAACAGAATTTTTGAGACACATATCCATCATCACTGCTAGAGGGATATTTCTTTGCTCAGTTTCTATAGATGCCAGTTATTCATAATGTACTAATAAATTTACATTTTAGTGTTTCAGTATAACAGCTACTAATTTGCCTAAGGATGTCAAAGTTTTAAGTTTAAGATTGTTGTTACATCTTCCCCCTTTGATTTTTTTGTAACATGACATTTGTGTGTGTGTTTTTCAAGGTGCTAGAATAAATATTTCTGTCCCACACTTTCTGGCTTTTCCAGTATTTTATTCAGGAAAATCTGTAAAACTACATAAGTGCTTTTGTTATTAAATTTAAAAATGCATATTCCTTATCTTTGTAAGTTGTAATACAGTCAGGAATTTGAATTTTTTTGGTTGGTCTTGACATTAATCCCTGCTGAGGAAGGTACAACCAATGGTACCATAACATGCAAAGTACTTCCAATCACAGTTTGTGATCATTCTTGCCAACCTCGCTGAGCTGGCTTCTGTCAAGTATTAGAAAAATATACTGATATAATATGAGGGTTGCTTGAACAGCTCATCAAAGACTTATGTATTCAAGATTCACCTGATTATTTTCCCATGAGACCTATGAGCAGCACATGCAACTATGTGATACTGACAACAGGCTGCTCTGCACTGCTCTTTAAGCAGAGAAATTAATTTTGCACTGGTCCATAAGGGGTGACATTTTGTAGAATAATAGTTTCTTGTGAGCTTACAGAAACACTTTTTAGCAAAATGTGCTTAATAATCATGTTATATGTGTGGTGTCTTTTTTTACTAGGTCTGCTAGTACAGTAAAAAATTCTGTATTATCCTATTTCAGACCATAAATTTGCAGTCCTAAAAATAGTGACAATGAATGCTAGGAGATATATCAGATGCATGACAGCACATTATTAAATTTTAAAGTATTTTTTGCTATAAAGAATTAAAAGTACTTAAGTAAATGAGAAAAAACTTTGCAATAATCCTATGACAGTTTAATGAACATTTTACTCCATTAATTTACTTTAAATATCTTCATACCAAGTACCAAGTTGTCTTGTGGACTGCTTCCCCATGAGCAGTCCTGCTTCTCCAGAAGTCTATGCATGTGATATATGACTGATTATTGTAGAACACCGTGTAAAAGTAGAGTTGTGTGAAAAGGGCAAAAGCTATTTAAAAAAGCCATTAAAAAAAGTTGTCTCAGTCAGTGTGCACTTTAGAGCATTAATAATGGCTCTTTTAAGTTACTGTTTCACACTTGATGGCAGATCTAAAAAAGATGTTTAATGCAGCAGATAATCCCTATATTTTCAACTCTCTTTGTGGATTCAAAATGCCTTTGAAAAGTTTTTACAAGTGTTTTGTAGGTAATGCTCCCTGTTTCATTCTTCTCCTTGAATTTTGACTAGGAGGTGAGAAGCATGGTGTTAGCAGGACTATGTTCATCCATCAGTCTATTCTCAGATGCTTGTGATGAAAGGATTAAAATATACTGTTGAATATAAATACTGCTTTCATAAAATAAAAGCTTTATCTCAATTACCTGAAGACACAAATTATCTTTCTCTGCAAAATGTAGGATGATGGGGTGGTGATAGTCACACACATGATAGTCTAACTTATGTTGAAAATGCTATTTAACTGTATAGATGTATGTACTAATTGTAAAAAGAAATCAACTATCTTATCTTTACCTGGTTTGAGACAGAAACAATCTGAAGTACAATATAATATGTGTGATTCTCTAAGCTATATGTGCAGACACTCCTGCATGTACTGAAGGCTACGATGGGGGTTTAAGTCATCTGTGGAGCTATTGCTTCTTAAACAAGGCAGCCCAAACTAATGCAGTAAAATTAATATTTGATGAGGTCTGGAGAAGATTAAAATGTAGAAATACCAGCACAATTGATGCAAATCTAGAAAGCAATAGAAAAACTGAACAGTGTAGTCTATGCCTAAACACTGGAAGCTTTTGGAACAGTAAGGATAAATCTCGGACGAGCTTTCCAACAAGGAGACATAGAGTCCCCTCACTTAGGGATGTAAATTTGTACTGGGTTGTGGGAGTCCTGGCCAGGCTGTCAGGGGGTGCTGCTGGGTGGCCTCTGTGGGGAGCAGCTGTGTCTGCCCTGAGCTGGACACAGCTAGTTGCAGCCAGCTCCAACCAACCCATTGCAAGGCATGGCTGAGCCCCACTGCCATGATGAGAGCGTGTCAGGGAAAGCCCATGTCAGAAAGGGCAAAACACTGGCTGGCACACAGGGCTGAGGGGAAAAGTGTGAGAAACAGCCCTGGGAGCCCTGAAGGGACAGGGGGAGGAGGGGAGGAGGTGCTCCAGGTGTGAAAGCAGGGATCTCCTGTAGCCTCTGGAGGGACCATGGTGGAGCAGGTGGACATGCTCTGAAGGAATTACAGGCATGAAGGACCCATGTTGGAGCAGGAGCAGATTTACCCTGAAGCCCATAGGAAAGGGTTCTGGAGCAGGGGAAGAGTGCGAGGAGGAAGAGGTAGGACAGAGGAGCTATCATGGACTGACCACAGACCCCATTTCTCATCCTCCTGTGTCACTCAGAATGGGGGAAGTGAAGTTGACAGATTGGGCGAAGGGGTGGGGGGAAGGTGTTATTGATATTTGTCTTGGCTTCTCACTACCCAAACCAAATTTAAGTGGCAATATTTTTCCCCAAGTTTAGTCCATTTTTCCTGCAGTGGTAACCAGTAAGCTGTCTCTCTGTCCTGATGTTGATCCAAGAACTTTTTCATCTTATTTTCTCTCCCTGTCATGAGGAGGGAAGGGGTGGGTGGGTGGGTGGGTGGATGAGAAAGTGGCTGGGTGGGCATCTGCCAGCCAGCCAAGTCCAGCCCACCACATTTACTAGCTTTTTATGTGACATAGCGGTCAGAGGAAGGTCTGGTCCCTTCTGAGTTCTCATCTCTTCTTTGCTGATGTAGAAGTTAAGACTTCCAAGACTGGGCTTTCTTCATCATCTTATTTTTTTAAAGTTTGATTATTTAGATGTTAGTCCTTGGTGGGACAAATAAAAGAAGGTAGGCTGGTTGGAGGCATTTTGTGGTTGTTTGATTGCTTCAGGGCTGTTTGATCAAAGAACTAATTTTCAGTCCTTTTTATCTGTCAGCTCACCACAAACCTGTCATGGGAACTGAAGGTAATAACTGTTAGAAGTGATGCAACTTCAAACCATATAGGAAAGAAAAATGCTCCAAAGTCTCAACAAATTGCCAATGCAAAGTCTTTTGTTGCCTTCTCATTTACACCTTCCATCTGATCCTCATAAAAGTGAGAAACTTTGAGAGGGCTCATTGTAGGCCCTTCAAGATGTTATCCAGATTGTAATATTATACTCTTTCACAGCTTACTTGGATGTTTAGAAACTACCTTTCACTGAAAGCCGGTAGGATATGACTTAAAAATTATTTTGATGCCTGTTTTCTATGATTTCAATTAAAAGGTACTACACACCCAAAAATGTATAAAAATGTGAGCTATCCTTCTTTTTTGTTTTTTTTTCATTCTTCCACATTAATCTTTACATATTCAGTTTAAAAAGTTAGTGCTTGTAATAGAAATCCTCTGCTTCTCCCTAGTTCCCTTAAGGAACATTAACTTGGAAGCAGCAAGACAACTCTGTGACAAAAACTGTTTTGGCATTGACACAACTGACTGACTCCTCTCTTGCAACATTTCCCTTCTAAATGCTACTTGCAGACTGTCATGTGGCTTGTGCAGTTCTGTAGCAAGCTACTTGATACTTGATCAGGTTGGACATTATGAAAAAATTCTTCACAGAAAGAGTGGTCAGTCACTGGAATCAGCAGCTCAGAGAGGTGGTGGAGTCACCATCCCTGATTGTGTTTAAGAGTAGATTAGTTGTGGTGTTGAGGGATATGGTATAGGGGAGAACTTTGTAGAGTAGGGCTGACAGTTGGACTCGATGATCCCAAGGGTCTCTTCCAACCTAAATGATTCTATTATTCTACTTTCTGTGATCCTTTTATCGCAAGCAGTGCTCTCACTCAGGTTTTCTTGTGCATTGTTAACACCCTGGGTCTTTGGGGAGAGGGCTGAAGTACAGTTGTCCTTTTCGCGAAGCTATGGATGGACCTGACTGAATTAGGCACCAAATTCTGAGCCTATTCTGTTGCATTTGCTTCTACTTTGAAAAAGGCTTCAAGTTTAGAAATGTTAGAAAGAACATCAATGTCCATAAGGCCTCAGCAAAAGACCAAATGTGTGAATATGTGGATGTGTAAATACGTTCTTCATTCTTATGCGCCACTTTTTTAATGAATTGAACACCATTTAGTGCAAGCGTAATAATATGAAGACAAATAGCAGGAAAAAAATGCTGGAAAATTGAATATGTCAGGCCACACAGTGGCATGCAAACAAAAGGAACAGAGAAGTCCTTCATATCATGTTTTTGTCTTCCTCTGAGAGCTCAGTTCTTCATCCTTTGTGTTCTTGTTTTCTTTCTGAAGTTACAAGGTCTCTGTACCTTCCTAATTGTGAATCAAGGTCTTCACCCCACAGCAAAGAAAGGAGTCCATAACCAAATGTAGTTGTGATTATGTACAGGTCTGCCAGACACAGTTCTCTTCCTTAGGGATGCTTATACCTGCTGTGTACAATTCTGTGTTACATGACATAGTTGTGCAGCCCTTGGGTCACATTACTGCTGTGTTTGTCCCTTCTTCCGCCCTCTCCACTCTTGAATCTGTGAAAGCTGATGTCCCCTCTTTGTCTGTGGCTGAGCCAAAAAACCTTGGAAAGTGGGATGTTATAACTGATTCACCAAGAATACCACCAAAAACAAACAAAAAATAAATAAATTTCATGCATGATCAGGTAAAGAATGCTTGCATGAAATATCAAAACCTTGATGTTACCCAACTTTACACTGTTTCTTAGCTAAGGTACAAACATTTGGAGAAAGGAGAGGGCAGGGTGGTTTGCAAGATATCTGGAGATGAAGTTTAAATAATTCTTGGAAAAAACAAACAATGGACAGGGAAAATGACACTTATGGCTGAATAAGATCAGTAATTGTTAAACACATGACAATAGCACATCATAGAACAAGATTAAGGTATAAAATAATAACAAAAATCCTCTAAACTGACTGAAAATTAACTTAATTTTTTTCACATCTACTAAGAAAAAAATTAACTTCCAAATCTGATGGATTTAGAAGTGATTAGAAGTGTTAAAATAGTTCAAAACCATGCTATGTGTGTGAAAGCAGTGGTTCCAGTCCCATTCTAAAGAGTAGGATTGAAAAACATATCAGAAAGTATGTTTTCTTGCTCTATCCAGACTTTCTTTCCAGACCAACAGTATGTTTATATGCTTTAGTTATGATAAGATTCAGATAAGAACCCTTTCTGAGAGGTCTATTCTAACAGAAGTGACATGTTTTGCAATTTTCCTGTTGCTGAATTGCTTTGTATAAAGATCAAAAAAGAAAGCTTTATAGCGTATGGATGTAATGTTTCTGTGTGAATGTTTGTGGATTTTTTCTTATGTAGAATGATTTGCTTTTTAATGGAATTTCTAGAACTCTATTCTGAATAAACTGAAAAAATATTTTTTTTAATGCTTCTAAAATGAAGGGCAAGCCAGACTATTATGCTGGCTCTACGTTTGCACTCTGTTTATAAGCAGTATTGAGGATAATCTATCATCTGTCCTGAGCTTCAAAATGACAACATCTGGACTACATCCTCACAATGGTGTAGTACTGACACTTCAAACAAATGCAGAAAATGGTTTAAAAAAAGGCACTACTTACAACCATCCCACGAGCATAATCATCTGTGTGCAAACAAAAGACTAAAAGACTAATTTTTGCTGGAAACATTTGAAGTTGTTTTTTTTGTTTTGTTTTGGGGTTGGTGGTTTTTTTTGTTGTTGTTTTTTGGTTTTGTTTGTTTTTTTCCCCTTTTCCTGGCTTTAACTTATTGAACTTTTTAGTTAAGGCAGCCTGAAGGCACTAAATTACAGATGGTGCTCACTCATACTAAAATTGAAACCTTCCTCTTTCAAAAGGTAATTGTTTCCAGTTGATACATGCGACATGAAGTGGGTAAGTCAATCATTTCTAGACGCAAAATAGCTGTTATGTTCCCGTGAAGTGAAACTCCCTGAAAAGATCTCTGTCCTAAGAAAAGAGATTGCATGCTTTTTCCTTCACATATAATTTCACTTTAAGCGTCAAACCCTCCCACAGTAACTTTGGCAGAAACAAATAAAAAGAGCAAGGCTTCTTTATTATTTATAATATGTGAATGCAAAAATAAAATAATAATAAAAAAAATTGAAACCATAACTATTAACTCTTAATATTTTAAAACTTTCTAAGGCTGATCTAGGGTATGTAGTCTTTTTGTAACTGTGCGTATTTTGAACAGCAAATCATGTAGTAACTACAAGAATATGTAAACAGAATGAACCATTTTACAGTGCTCTTAGTTATATATCTAACCCATATTGAAAAAAAATCCTGAATAATAGTATTGATTTAAATGAACACTATTACAGTCAGAAGAAGTATAAGGAAGTTAGGTTCATTATATAACTTTTGGTAAGATTCCTGAAGACACACACGCCAATAGTTTTCTCATTATTTAGCAGCTCCAGATCTAGAGTAGGAAACTCTGTTTTCCGTCTTTGCTGTTCAACACAGATGTGAGCACAGACCTTAAAGGGAAATAAACTGTGCCTTTTCTCACTGAGTTTCATAAATACATGCTGATAGTAAAGGCATGCTGAGCTTCAGGATTTCTGCATTTTATTTCAGCTCTGAAGAAAATCTGCTGGTTACAGATTCTTCTGCTTCTGAACAACATTGCCTTCAGTTTCCTGATCTCATTAGCTTCTTCTCCCAGCCTCTTCTCTCTGTCCCCTGTCCTGGTCTTCTAGTTTCTTGTCCCAGTTTGTCCTCTTGTAAACAAAAATAGGATTAACCACTTACCTTTGTGTCTTTAAAATCATGTCTTTGAGCTACTTCAGACTTGCCTTCTTACAAGTAGAAAAGCTGACATATATGCATAATTGCAAGTAATGTAAGTAGCATTGCACAGAGGCTCTCAGAATAGTTTCTGCCTGTCTTTCCTTAACTGAGATAAGAACATCAAGGCCTGAATGCCTGATGCTTAATTTGAATCACTGAAGCGAGCTGGGCTCAATCACTAGCCATGTTTGCTTTATTCAGGAACAAACATACTCCAGCTTATTCCTGCTCCAATGAAAACAAAGCTATTTCCTACTGTCCCTTTGCACCTTTATTTACTTTAGCTGAATCAGATAGGAGTTACAGTTTAAGACATGTGAAGTTAGCAATGGCTTCCTAAAATTTTTGTTCCACGTGGACAGCTTGCTTCTCTCTAGAAAGCCATGTAGGACTGATGCTCATATGTCTCCCTGAAGACTCAGTTATTCAAGGGGGGGCAAATTTCAAGGGGAAACAACTCATTCAAGGGGAATGAGTTATTCTGTGTATACAGACTGGCACCACATATAGCTTTGTAAAAATATTATAAAACGTCCTTGGTAAGGCATAAGAGCTTTCCAGTGGGAGGGGAAAAAGCCCTTATCATCATGAAAAAAAAAAAAAAAAGAGAGAAAGGAAGGAGCTTTGAATATGTGCAGTGAGGCAGGCATTTCTTAAGAAAGTTTAACACCTGGGCAGCACAAGGCCTTGATGCTCCCTAGTGTTTTCCTACTGACCTTCTTGGCAGCTTGCTGCCTGCTGCAGAATCTGCTCCCAGAATGCAGGACTGTGGTTGCTGCTGCTGCACACATAAAAACCCCAAGCCCACAGAACATCCTTGGGCTCCCAAGGGATTACATGATCTTTCAGGCAATCTAAATGCTTGACTTAATGAAACACAACAATCTCTTTTACCTTGCAACACTCCTGCTCCTGTTTCACAATTAAAGACAGCCTTGCATGCTGAAATACTTAGTCTTTTTAAACTTGCTCCTCAGAAAGAATAGTGAATGCATGTTGTTTGGTGGGTTGGTTTTGGTTGGGTTTTTTTTTCACTTGCAGGACAGATTCACACAAGTGAAAACTTGGTTTCTGTTTTAGCTGAACTGCAAGGGATATAAAAACATTTGTAAATCTCCTGAAAAATAAACTAGGGACTGAATGAAATTTAAGGTAGAAGAGGCCACTTCAAAAATGAAAAAGCACAGCAGGCTCCTAAGTATTTTGCTGACTACGATGAAATTAAGCATATGCTTAAATGAAAAAGGGCAATAACATCCTCTTTTGTCCTGCTGGAAGGTCTCTGTTCTTGGTGAGGTGGGGTATCAAGGGCAGGTTTGTAAACAAAGCCATGTTAAGTGAGTAATACCAGTTCCCCAGCAGCATCTGTTTATCAGGCAGGGAGCCTGGCCCATGTTAATTATACTGCAGATGAAGTGTTTTGAATTCTTTCATACTTCCATTTCCAACCTTATAAAGGTTATCAATTAAACCCATAAGCATTAAGAAATTACATGTAGCTGTCATTCTATATATTCCTAAATTAATTATTCTTAAGTGAAGTATTCTTATCAATTAATTAAGGCTTCTTGCTGTTGAAAATAAAAGCATAATGCCTAACCTAATTTAAAGCAAAGTTGAGGACAGCAATAAGAATGGAGTCCTTAAGTAAGCGTTTTCACCTGGGAGGTGATGCTCAACAGGCCTGGGCTTACAGTCTGCTGTAATTATATTTGCAGCATATGGTATTTAATAAACTGTCTGTCTATTGGCACTTCTAAAACCTGTTCTTTAAAAATGTGATCACTGAAATTTTGCTTTCTCTGCTCTGTCTATTTTTAAAGACAGAATAAGTGGAACTAGATTAACTGACAATGTATTGTTTGTTCTTCGTGGAAATTGGTGGTTTCAAATGAATATAAGTAGTGGTTAGGTAGTATAATTAGGCAGTATATAGAAAAATTGCCCAGTATTTACATGTTTCAAATAAATCAATTTAAAAAGCTGTGGTAATGAAGATACCTTGGCACTTAGTAACTGTGGAAGGTAGATCTTTCTCATCACATTTGTATTATGAAAAAAAATGCTTGGAAAAAAATGAAAAGCAATTAAACCTGAATCCAAAAAAAGCTAATCATTTGGCAAGACACAAAAATTAAATGCTTCTTAAAAACATTGCTCTAATTAGATATTATCTCTTATGTTAAGAAAGAGTTTTGAGAAAATTTTATATTAAAATGTCACTACAAATAAGTCTGTGAGGTTAAAAAAGCAGCCCAATTCATGGCATTGGGGATTGTGAAGGGAAAGAAGAGAAGGTGATCTCATTAATAAAACAAAGCATGAAGTGTCTATAAAGAAGGATGTATTATGTTGGGAATCAAGTGAAGGATGTACTTGAAAGGAAAAGGTGCACCTTGGATATTTGACCATAGTTCTTTGAGACAAAGCTTGATTAAAAAAATTGAGAGAACAGTCAATCCTCCATAAATGCATAATTGTACACTGCTGCTTCCCATACAATGGGTCCTTTATGAGCTGCCTCCTGTTCTCTGCTTTGTACTAAGCTCCAGCTCTGACAGTGCAGGTATCATTTGGAGTCTTGAAGATTTTGAATGCTGGAGTTTTTGGTTTTTTTTTTAAGCAGACCTCTGATCCTCTCAGCAACACAAAGACTTTGCTTGTTCTGAACCTAGGTTTTTAAAATTCCTCTCAAGTATAAAGAGAAGAAAATAGTACTTTACTACCTGAAATGCAAATAAAACATCATTTGACTACAATTATTAAACTCTAGCAAAAGATTATTTTAACCTGATCAAACTGATGCTAGTTCCATGCTAAACAGCACTCAAATCCTACAATAATCATGTGGAAACTCACTAGTTGAAAGGCAGTGTGTGTGAGGGGGAGAATTGCTATTCATGATAAAAGCAAAAGAATGCAGACATGCAGTGAGTAAGGAAAGCATGAAATCAATGGATTTTTCTTGGTTTAATGTAGCCTGTCTATTGTGTAAGAAGAAAGGATTTCAGATTAGGAAATCTCATTTCTGGACTAGGAAAAGACCTCCATCACATCCACCAACTTTTCCCAGAATATATTTTTATATATAAAGGAAAAAATGTAATTTTCCTTTAGCTTGAAATCTTCTCTTCTATTGCTAAAGAAATGCTTTCTTAACTGAAAAAAAACCTACAAGATTTCAATGGCAGGAAGATAAAGTTTTCTCAGAGAAGTTTTAGTGTTACTGTGAATTAGTAGCTTTGGTGTCTGCCAGACCCTTGAGCAAGCCAAACAGTTGCAGTGTGTGTCTCCTAGTCTCTTCCTGAAGAGATGCAGTAGAGGTCCCTCATCATCTGAAGTCACAGATCTCCATACTAGTGCAAGAGTGAGCATGTTTGCTTATGGAGTGGGACCCATGTTTGCTGTGCATCTGACAAAAGTTGCCCTTTCTAAGTATTTTGTAGAAACAGTCAAGTCAGCTCTTACTATAAAGTACTTGTTAGTTTTCTCATCCAATATTAGATCGCACTCAATGAATAATGAATCATGGGTGTGTTGTGTTTCCATCCGTTTTCACCTTTCCCACTTACTAATTTTGGAACTTGAAATTTATAATGACAGCACTGAGCCAGAGTTCTTGGCTTAGGAAAATAGAATGTCTTAAAGGGAAGCTTAATAGCTGCATCTTGGATGAATATACCATTAAGAGTTTAGTATGACCTACATTAAAAACTCAGAAAACTTTTCATTTTGTAGATGAATAGAGGGCCCTAATGCTGAGAAAAAGCACATATTAAATTCTTTCTAAAACACCAGGATACACAGAAATAAAAATGGAAGTGTTATTGTGGTACTTACCCTTACTTGTTTCAGCATGCTGTGTGGCTGTGCAGTTTGTCAGAGTGTTTGCTTCAGTGCTAACACAGTAATCTTCTGTACATTGGACTAAGATGATGATTTGTCCTAGCATGTCTTCTGAATGCCACTACACTAAAGACCACTTCTAGATTGTTTGTGAAATTAGTTGCTAAGTAATATAAGTAAATGAATAGCTGATTGAATTATTGTTAAATTTTGTCAAGAGATTTTTTTTGATGATGCATCAGATAGTTCTATCTTTCAAGAAGATATGGGACTCTACTGCAGTCTGAACAAAGTTGATACATATTTAGAATCCTGATGTACGTGTAAAATGCTCGTATATGATTTTTTAATTCGTGTTATTAACAATGGCTTTGTTTTCTCACATAGCTGAGTAAAAATTAGAAAGAAAATCATCATTCAAGACACTCATTATGGTATAATGTGGAAATATCTTGTCTTTTTTGTGTGCCCCAAGAGGAGGAGGTCAGAAATTTGCCAAATAAAATTTTGTCTGTCATGTATAATTTGCCTATTACAGAAACATCAAGCCTAAACTGCCATTGGATATATTTCTAGAATGATTTTTGTACACATGCATATGTGCATACACTCACACACTTCTTTCCTTCCCTGTTGTAAAGCATGTAGGGAGATGGCCTCACTTAGGTGAATGACTAGTTTATATTTTATAATCCAATTTTCATAAGCCCTATAAAATGTATTTGTTTATTTGAATTACATTGCTACTGCACTGGTAGCAGTCAGCCAAGCTTCAGCTTGCTGTCCTGCTGCCATGTGCAGAGTCTCAAAACTTATTTGTGTAAAAGTTGCATCTCAAAGGGAGAGGCTGGAGTGCTTAGAGACTGCAAAATTGTTAGCTGGCAAGGTGCAGAGCTAGTGGTCATCTCAAAATGGTTGAGGCCACACTGCTGAAGCCCATAAAACACCGTGTGAATGTGTGAATCGCACCGGCTTCTTGCAATATCTGACAGTCTAACCGTTTCCTGACCTTATTTGGCTGTAAGTACTTAAGAGAAAAGACATCCAGTTTAATTGAGGGATAAGCATTTTTGTCAAGAACTGTCTTCAAGCTAATTTTAAGCCTTCTTTTTCTTTCATTGGATTGCAAATTGTTCTGCTGCAGCCACTAGTGCAACAAGTGGCAGTACTGGTGACACAGACTAGGAAAGGTCAGTCAAAGCATTGCTCAGATTTAAGAAGAAAAAAGGAAAGATGTGGTTACAATTTTCAATGAAACACAACCCTCTCTGTTGATGATTGGCATTCTGTAACAACAACTAAGGAGGAATTATTCACACAGATTAGGGGGTTTTGTTTTTACTTGTTTGTTTATATGGAGGCTCTAAAGTTGGGCTGAGAATACAGAACTCTAGCAAAAACAAACAAGCAGACAAACAGAACAATTCTCTGACAAGATCATCTTTCCTGGCATTAATATTGAAGGGTGACACCAGGTTTTACAGTCACAATATCTGGATTTGGAGGAATACATTCATGACAAGAGAATGGATGATGTTGCTGCCAGGAAATGTATAAGATTTCCCAGTTTCTAAATACACATTTTAAACACAGAAGTCCAGTTTCCAGAGGAACAGTGATGAAGTTTCAGGCAGTTTAAACTTATGGCAAGCACAAATCTTATATTTTGTAAAGCCATTCCTCGAGCCTACAGCAGAAGAGCAGATTCTTCTTCCACATGAGAGTGTTGAGAAAGCCCAAGAAAGATTACTGCATAGTGCTTTTTCTATTTCATTAAATTATATTATGTGTGATTAAATTCCTGTGTACTACTCCTGTTTCCTTTATACAGGAGGGTCTCCTCATCCTCGTTTCTGCCCAGTGTGTTTGTTTTTCTGGTTATGTTACACATAATCGGTTCAAAATTTAGTAGCCTTTTTTTCAGTAGGTCAAAATCTGTGAGATGAGGGTCTGAGTTTCCATGTCCAAACACTGAAACCATGTGCTGAGCTCTCATCTTGTTGGCAGG
>VZTM01015434.1:2678-14334 GCA_013400555.1 Jacana jacana | reverse complement strand
AGTTATGTACATATTATGATCACTGCTGTTTCCCACCAACTTTCTTGTCATAATTTCAATAAAATAAACCTAATAATTAACTTAGTCCGGTAGCTATTTAAGATTTATATCACAAATTAGTTAATAGGATAATTTTCGACCAAGTGAATCTCAAGAGACTAAGTCATTATGATTTTAAACCTGCAGTGTCTCTTTGATGTGAGTTGGCAGATGAGTATGTGCATTAGCCAGAAGCATTGTTCCAATGGAAATGTTATTTTCTATATCACATCTGTCCCCATAATGTTGGTTTTGTTAAATTTCTTCAGCAAATTAATGAAATTAAAGCCTCTACAAATGAGTTAAGAAGTCTCTTAAGAATGGCATTAAAATTCCTCTCCTGCTTGTAAAAAGCTCTGCACAGTCTTCAGTGGGCCTTCCAGTCTCACAAGAGACATGTAATCGAAAATATCTGTTACAAAAATTGAAATATTCTTAAAAGACTTTCCCTAGGACACCACAGCACATGACTGTACTCCACACTTGGCAAAGTTTATTTTTGCTTTTCAGGTGCTCTATTTTCATTGGGGATTATTAACACAGAACTAAGCTAAGTGCTAATACTGACTTTGCTTTGGGAAAAAAAAGAACCTGCATGATCTGCCAAATGACTTAAGTGTAAATCTGATTCTCCAATGCATATACTTTTGATAGAATAGCAAGATTATGTTTTCATTTCCAATTCTGCTGTAAAGACTGCAAAAATGCAAACAAAATCCTAAAAAATCCTACAACAGTTTACATTACGATAGATAGTATTGATATCTTATCCTTCACATTTAAAAGTATTAATTGTAGATTGTTCCAATTGTAGATTGGAAAATGCCTCTGTTTCATGACACTGGCTTTTGTAAAGTGTATTTGCTGGTAAGTGAAAAACAAACAAAAAAAAGCTTGTCAATAATTTTATTGTGTCCTACTTAGACAGAAAAACATCTTTATATATTCTTCATAGAATAAATTATATTCTTTGTAATTTGTTAGTGGTCACAGAGTCACTGAGTGTAAGGTTTCTATACTGCTCCCTGTTCTGCCTCTTGCCATGGACTGTTATGATTCAGGGCCAAGGGCTGATTTAAAAGTCAGTTTTATATAAAATTAGCAGTACTTTACTCCTGCAGAACTACTGATGCAATGCCAACTTAACAGGTTAGTGAAGAAGGAAAACTTTTCAACATCTACTAACACGAAATACCTGCCTTGTTGGTTTGTGAGTAAGAGGAAGATGACAGAAGGAAGAACAGAGAGAGGAAGAGACGTGAGAAAGTGCTGGGTGACAATTATGGGAAATAGTTATTCGGTTCAGTGAGTCACTAGCTCAGCTACAGAGCCAGGGTTCCTGGCACTAGTAGATAGTTAGAGCTGGAAGCTGAATTATGGCATTACTTAGCAAGTGAGATGCAGGGAAAGAGGGGTCTTCACCTCATGAGAGTCTGATTATTGTTTTGGTAAGTCAAGGAAAGAAAAATGAGATGGTACCAGAGGATGTCAGAAAGGATATAATCTGTGTTTTTTGAATGATCACAGTGTCCTAAGGTTTGGGTTTGGGCCTGTAAATCATTTTCATTTCTTGTCTATGGAGAAAGATTGTGTTGGTGTTTTTTCCTTGTTAGCCTTTCTTGTTCCTTTCAGTTGTATTGCTTAATTAATGTACAGAGAGAAGGGGTAGTACTACCCTACGGAGCAGTATAGGATGCCTGCAAAAATCTTAATGAAGTTCTTTAACCTTGGGAACTTCTTTTTATATCAGTAACAGCTTTCAGGGTAGTCATTGTCTTTAGTTTCTCCATCCTCGTTCTGGTTGGCTTGCCATATATTGTAAATCTCAACAGGCATGATAAACATAAGGACTCTCAGGTGTCAGTAGAGTTTTTTAGTTTGTGTTTTCTCTTGTTATATTTTGGGTTTTGTTTTTTTTTTTTCTGGCCTAAACAAAAGTTTCCTGAGGAAATTTGGCACTTACTGTACTAATCAGCCAGTTTCTATAGAAAGTTTCTCTTTCTGCAAGCAAGAATCTGTCAAGCTGGTGAGGCATTGTCCAACTGCAACTGGTTCAAAAGCTGCAGCCAAAGACTGCAGGTTTTCAACTATGGAGACAGGACAAGACTTTCCTTTTGA
This sequence comes from Jacana jacana, assembly GCA_013400555.1. NCBI lineage: Eukaryota > Metazoa > Chordata > Aves > Charadriiformes > Jacanidae > Jacana > Jacana jacana. The sequence continues at coordinate 12,177 of VZTM01015434.1, read as the reverse complement.
TACACAGGAAACAATAAGGATTTGGTATATCTGCAGCTGCTTCGTGGAAAATGTAACAGCAGCCAAGGATATTATCAATTACTTCTAAAATTAGTATTTTCTTGTAAGATTATTAAACAACTCTAAAGCACTAATAAATCAGTGAGAAATTGGGAGAAGTTGGATGAAGTTTCTGATTTTTTTTGACTCCTTAACATCGAAAAACATTGATGAAACAAAGATTAAGCAAAGCATTTGCCCACACTGCAGTCCAGCTTACCTGGTGCAAGAGTCACCGCTATACTGTTCTATATAAAGTAGTTTCAAAACAGTTTCTCTGCCTTTACAGCAGGATCCTTTCACACTGTGAAATCTTGCCTTTCTTTAAGCCAAATCTCCCACACCACTGCTTTCCTTCTTGGTCCAATATCAAGGAGATGGACGGTGTAAAGCAGGATATACCAAGACTGAGGCAAAGATCATACAAAACTTAATTCTCTGCCTCCCTTCTGTGAGGGTTTCCTTAGAAACTTTATGGTATTTCTTTCTCGCTATGCATCAGCTCCAAAAGTGACTGTTTTCCAAGTAGCCAGTCCTAGGCATTGCATTTTGAGAGAGTCTATTTGCCAGTGTTTAGTATTTCTGTAATTCAGTACAGACATTGACAAACTGGGGAGAAAAACAAGGTAGTGTCTTCTTATCTGCTATAGTGGGAGTCTTGAAAACCCTAACAGCAGATTTGATTCGAGAATAATTCCACTCTCTGTTTTGAAAACAAGTGGGTCTCTGCAAAGAGATCTTGAAGATGAAAGCATTTAAGAAATTCATAAACTTAACGTTGCATTTTCCAGAAGGCTGTGTATGAATAACAATTGTGTACTTGTTTACCGTTTTTCTTTAGAAGCACAAAGAAAAAGTGTATGGAATTTAAGTCTATATCTATACCAGTAAACTAGACACCATCCCCTAATCATCCATATTATTTAAGCAGTTTGTGTCCTCCTTATCATGGCTTTGTGCAAGACACACTGATAATGGGTCCCTGATTCAGTCCAGGCACAATTCAAGAGGTAGCAAGTGTTGGGGTCTGTTTCTTCTAGGCAGCATGCCTGAGAATTGTAGAATCATTTCGGTTGGAAAAGACCTTTAAGGCATCAAGTCCAACTGTAAGCCTAACACTGCCAAGTCCACCACTGAACCATGTCTCCAAGTGCAACATCTACAGACCTTTTAAATACCTCCAGGGATGGTGACTCAACCACTGCCCTGGGCAGTCTGCTCCAGTGCTTGACAGCCATTTCAGTGAAGAGATTTTCCTTTTGTCTTATCACATGTTACTTGGGAGAAAAAACTAACACCCACCTCCTTTTAGAGGAGTTGTAGAGAGCAATAGATTTTAGTTGTAGAGAGCAGTAAGGTTTCCCCACAGCCTCATTTTGTTGAAGCTGAACAACCCCAGCTCCCTTAGCCTTTCCTACTAAGACTTAGTCTCCAGACCCCTTACCAGCTTTGTTGCCCTTCTCTGGGCATGCTCCAGCACCTCAATGTCCCTCCTGCAGTGCGGGGCCAAAACTGAACACAGTATTCAAGATGCGGCCTCACCAGTTCTGAGTACAAAGGGAGAATCACTTGTTGTTGGCAGGTGTAAACAGCAAAGCTTGACTTTGTGATATAGAAGCCTTTAGACAGCAGCCAGGGAGCAAATTTTTGGAATGCATGCTACTTTCATAGTTACTGCACAGTGAAATTATAGCAACTTTGTTTGCACACCAACCTTTATAAGCACATCGATTTCTTTAATAAGCATAATTATTGTAATCCATTGCACTTAAATAGAATTATACATCTTGTGAAATGACACATGAAACACCTCAAAGGCACATTAGACTCAGGAAATGGGAACTTTCTCCTCGGTGTAAGTTTTATGAGAAAAGAGAATATTTCTGTTTTCACTGCTATGGCATAAGACCTTTCCTAACTGTTAGTATCACTTATAAAACAAGGCTATAATTGTTACTTCCTATTAGTAAATATGGCAGGAATCCACTGATGTCCAGGATATCATTCTTGAAAAATGGATCATTGGATTGGAATCAGTTGTTCTAGAAGTAGTAAAATACGTTGCTTCCCCTGTCAGTCTGTCCTGTGCAAATGAGCTTCCACATGAAAGAACAGATTCAGTAATGACTTGTGCTACAGTTTGGGGTTTTTTACCAGGGCAGTGTAGAGGGGGAGGATGATGTCCCTTGACCTGCTGCCCATGGTTTTTTAATGCATGCCAGAAGACCATTGGCCTTCTTGGCCACAAGGGCACATTGCTGCCTCATGGTCAATTTGTTGTCCACCAGGTCTCCCAGGTACCTCTCTACAGAGCTGCTCTCCAGTAGGTCAACCCCCAGCCTGTACTGGAGTGTGGGGTTATTTTTCTCCAGGTGCGGGACCCTTCAATTGCCCTTGAACTTCTCTGCCCAACTCTCCAGCCTGTCTAGGTCTCACTGAATGGCAGCACAGCTTTCTGGTGTGTCAGCCACACCTCCCAGTTTTGTGTCATCAGCAAACTTGAGGTACACTTTGTCCCCTCATCCAGGTCACTGATGAATATATTAAACAAGAGCAGACACGGTACTGACCCCTGGGGAACATGACTAGCTACAGGCCTCCAGCTGCACCATTCATCACAGCCTTCTGAGCTCTTCCATTCAGCCAGTTCTCAATCCACATCACTGTCCACTCATCTAATCACACTTCCTAAGCTTATGTATGGAAAGGTCCCTTAGCATGGACCACTGGCAGATCAGGTGCCCCTGGGGCATGTTGTGTAATGCTGCAGCAGATAATTTAGGTGATGCCATGTAGAACGTGTTGAAACAGTCTGTAAAGGAGTGCAAAAGTTATATTAGAATTAAATCCCATTTATCAGGTTTGATGATCTATGTCACATAGTAACAGTGTTCTATGAAATATATAATAAATGTATTTATTGCTAAAGACGGGGAGCACAAAACTTATGGCTGTTCATTACTGTGTAATTTCATCAAAATTATAGAATGACTAAGCTAAACCACATTACTGAAAACATTCTTGAAATGTCTGAACATTTAGGAGCCAAAGCTAGACTTCAGACTGATATCCTTTTCCACTCTATTGAACCAACTATCTGTTATGTATACATTATGAGAAGAAAGGTGCAGAGATTGCAGAATTTAAATTTCCCAAGAAAAATATGTATATATGATATACTGATGTATTAATTCTTTGATATGCTCTTGGTGGTAATGTTTTGAGACAAGCAGTAAATAACAGCTTGCTATTTTAAACAAAATTCTGATGAGTCAAGATGACCAAACAGGTGCCTAGAATTAAAGTTGCTCCCTTTCACCTCTCAAAAACCAAACCCTACCTGTGTGAATTAGCTGCTTTTACCCTCTAGTTTCCCAAAACCTTCCATCTGAAACCTGTCCTTTTCTGTCTTCCCCTTTTTACTTTTGTTTGTGCCGTTTACCCATCCACTGGCTGACAGTGTCTTTACATCCAAAATGCAAAGCAGACAGATGGGCGCCTCAGGAAAGAACATGACTAAGAGCACCAGCATCGGTGGGGACATGTACACGCTGGAGAAGAATGATGGCAGCCAGTCGGACACTGCAGTGGGCACTGTTGGCGGTGGTGGCAAAAAGAGACGCTCCAGTATCGGTGCAAAGATGGTCGCTATCGTGGGTCTCTCACGAAAAAGCCGTAGCACCTCACAACTCAGCCAAACTGGTAAGAACTGGATATTTTTCCCCTCTCTCAAATTATCATTTTAATGTACACAGTGTATGTATATTACAGTTTAATCATTTGGATACCCTCTTGAACTTGTCTAATCAACAACATTCTACGGAACGAAGAAAATGGTCAAACATCTTTGTTCTCTGGACATCTACTAAACTATTTAATTATTTTTTTTAGCAAAGATCCTTTTCAGGTTGGACTGAGGCTTTTATTTTCTGCTTTCTGGAACCTGCTTAATGCACTAATTACTTGCTTCGCAGGAGCCAACACGAGCCACTGTACCTTTCCTTGGGGGCATCCTTACTGGGAGTTTGTGAAGGGTCACTGAAATGTTGCAAAACTCCTTTGCTTTTGTCACAAATGCATATTTAAATATGGTGACTTTTTTCACATTTGAACATGCAACCTTATTTTGAAACAAAACTATTTTCCTGAACAAAATTATATGTTGTATTTATTACTTTGGTGCAAGTGGTTTATTGCTTTTTATTTAATTTCTTTTCAGCCTACAAGCATATTCAACATCAGTATAAATTCTCCGAATTTCTTTTTATCTCAGTTAAATTTTGATACTGAAATACTCCACCTTGGAAAAATTGAGAGTTTCTGCTTTGATGCCTAAAGCACTTAATATCATATGTATTTATTTTCTATTCCTCCTATTTCAGGGAAAATCCATATAATACACTCTGAAAGGCTCTCATTGTCAATTAAGGAAGCTATATAAGGAGTGTATTTTACATAGAAGGAGATAATTTGTATTTAAATGATATATATATATACATAAAGTGTTTAAGCAATTTATATATGCCCATATATATTTGTATATTTCAAGGTAGATACATAAGGTACTGTGTATGCTCTGCATTTAAGCAAAACTGTTGTAATGTCATATGGCTCAACATAAATTTATAGTGTTCAGTTGTGTGTGGTCCCAACGGAAAGTCTCCGTTATGCTAACCACCATTCAAACAACGATAGGAGATTTTGCAGTTCTCTGGAAAGTTTGCAGTTTATATCAAAGTGATAAGAGTTTTAATGTACAAGTAAATGGGGCAAAATTACGATTTGCAATGTCACCAACTGTGGTAAATTTTGTAAGTAAACCTTTGTAGAAGGGGGCTTTAAAGTACCTGGAAAGAGTAGAAGTGAAAAAAGGAGGACAGGAAGGGTAAGCTAGAGGGGTAACAGTGCAGAGAAGGAGGAGTAAAAAAAATGAGAAGGCAGCTTGAGTGTGTGTCTTACAGGATGTGATATGAGACAGGAGGGAATGCACAAATGTATATAAGTAAGAGTTCTTAAATCATGCAAGCACTGGTGACTCCACCAGTAGGCAAGTCTTTGCAGCAGTCTCATGTTTTACCAGCTCAGTGCAGGGTATGGAAATGGCAGTTGCATATGCATTTCTGTTTTCTCTGAGCTCAAATGAATGTGAGGCAAAAGGTGAAATCATCTTTATACATTTCTGGGAAATGCCTGGTTGCACAAGAAAAAAATCTTAGCCACTTGCTCACCTAGAAATCTGAATTTTACTCGTGTGATAGTGCTTCAGTATGTAACTGGTGACATATTTGAATATCAAGTCAACTACAATGTGTTACATTACTAGTTCTGATCTAATCTGATCTCTCTTACTGTAAGAGATACTAAATGAAGAATTTCAGCTCTTTTTATGCTGTTCAAGTATGTCTCAGTAGTAGAGAGAATCTGTATTTTGTCTCGCCTAGGTTTGATTTAAGGACCACGCTGTCTTAGTTATTTGGGACTTTTAATCTGAAGTTTTTCTCTCTGTTATATCTAATCAGCTGCCCAACAACTGGTCAGATGTTCAAGTCTGGGACACTTGTGAAATGTAACTTTTTCAAAAGAACTAAAGGTTTCTTGACTTATTGTTTGTGAATGGGGTGTTCTGAAAAACTCTTGAATAAGGGTGCATATTTCAGTGCTGCTAGACGAGCAGCAGCAAGCAGGGGAGCCTGCACGGCTCTGGCTGACAGCTCTTTTCTCTCAGCTGCTCCCTGGGAGAGGTCTGTGCTCAGGGCTGGCCCATGCCTGGCCCAGAGCAGAGCAGCCAGTGCACCTCCAGCATGCTGCTGCCTTCTGAAAAGGCCCCTTGTGTTATCAGTTGGTTTTATAGAGCTGTTGCTCCACACCAGCTTCTGCTGCCCTGGTTGACTGTGCTCCTGAGGGCCACCTTTGGTGGCCACATGTGGCTGCACCTAACAGGACATGCATGCAGTTGGGCTGTGCAAGCACGCTGGTCAGTGAGCAAGCCTGTGGCCACGTCAGCCCCTGGAGGAGGTATGTGTATGGTGCCCTGTCTCCAGTGGCACAAGGTGATGGTCTGTTGGGTGGGTGAGGTCACATCACAAAGAAGTGTTTTGCATGTCTTAAGCACCCATCAGCACATCTTAAAGAAAATATCGGACAGTGGTGTTATACATGAATGCCATAGGATTAAAACTTGCAATTAATGTCTTAAATGAGTTTATAAATTTCCCTGTTTTATCTCATCATGTTCCTGTTTTTAGATGGTAAGTGTTCTGCACAAGGAATCCTGTATTGGTACAAGCATTGGTACAAGGGCTGTAATCAAAACAATGATGTGCTGTAGACATCCTGTAAGTAGTTTTCTGGAACTGAGAGGCAGGAGATACTCAGATGGCAAGGCACTGGTATCGCATAGAGACTGGTCAAAGTGTAAAGGCTCTTAGTTTCTGAAGAAATTATATCATTCAATTGATCAGCTAAGTATCTCCTTACTTATGAGGCTTGAAAAAGCATACCGATATCGTCACATAGTAATACTACTTCTATAGAAAGCTGTGACCATATTTTTAGCAACTAGGCTTTTATAAACTGCGTGCTCATATGAAAGTCAGTGAAGAAGTGTCTGTCAATATCTCTGAAACTTTTTTCAAGTGTTTTGTAAAGCATAATTCTGTTTCAGTGGGTTTTTTCATTCATATTTTATGACTAAGTTCATGCCAGAAGTTTTTTTGAAAGTAAGTCATCATAAAAGCTTTCAGGACTATGAATCAGACTTACAATAAATACCGTAAAAGGCCCATTTTTACTGTCTTTTCAAACTAATTTTCTGCTATTTTGTGTCATTTGGTATAGTATTAAGAAACTGAGACTCAAACTAAGTACAACAAGGTATTTTTTATTCTGATCTGTAATTCTTTTAGTTTATTCAGGTGGGAACAGTTGTTTGGGTTTTTAGGGATAAAGGGTATGCTGATTTGTTGTTACAGGTGGGAGTAAAATGAATAAATTTAATAACAACAACAAAAGAACTATCTGGTAGCATTACTTGGATTTCATTCATCTATGGCTAGTGCATTTTCTGTGTTGAAAGGCTTCCAGAGAGATAACTGGATACATCTGAAATCAGACAAAAAACTTGAATAAGCAATGCTTTTCTATTCTCAGACTTATACAGTCTTAAATGCCTAGAAAATTGCTAATCCATTAACTCTGCTAGCCAAACCCATCAAGTGTAATTTATGAGAGTAAAATAATAATTCAAGAAGTTGAAAAGGTCTGACCTCATTAACACGGGCACTAGGAACTGATCTTTTCAGACTATCGTAGCAAGAGAACCCAAGTATTCATATTCATTACATTAAAAGACCCTAAATGGTGCTCTATGCATCACTGTTATTATGTGAAAAGAAAGAGCAGAAAAAATGCCAGTATTAATACTATAGGAATATAGAAAACATTAATAAAAAATAGATGAGACTTATTCTCTGGTTTCCATTTGGGCTTAAATCCTTTTCCTACTGGACAGTCCTGAGGGAGCTGATGATCAGGTTTCCATGCAGGTGCAGATCATAAAATCACAGAATCATAGAATGGTTAGAGTTGGAAGGGACCTTACAGATCATCAAGTTCCAACCCCCCTGCTGTGGGCAGGGACAGCTCCCACTAGAGCAGGTTACTCAAAGCCCCATCCAGCCTTGCCTTAAACACTTTCATGGATGAGGCATCCACAACTTCCCTTGGCAACCTGTTCCAGTGCCTCACCACCCTCACAGGAAAGAATTTCTTCCTAATATCTAATCTAAATCTCCCCTCTTCCAATTTAAAGCCATTACCCCTTGTCCTGTCGCTACACTTCCTGACAGAGTCCTTCTGTAGGCTCCTTTCAGATACTGGAAGGCTACTATAAGGTCTCCCCAGAGCCTTCTCTTCTCCAGGCTGAACAAGCCCAACTCCCTCAGCCTGTCTTCATAGGAGAGGTGCTCCAGCCCTCTGATCATTTTCATGGCCATCCGCTGGACCTATTCCAACAGTTCCATGTCCTTTCTATGTTGAGGACTCTAGAGCTGGACACAGTACCCAAGTTGGGGTCTCACGAGATCAGAGTAGAGGGGCAGAATCACTTCCTGTGACCTGCTGGCCATGCTTATTTTGATGCTGCCCAGGATGCAGTTGGCTTTCTGTGTTGCCAGTGTGCACTGCCAGCTCATGTTGAGCTTCTCATCCACCATCACTCCCAAGTCCTTTTCAGGGCTGCTCTCCAGCCATTCTCCACCCAACCTGTATTTGTGCTTGGGATTGCCACGCCCCACGTGCACTTGGTTAGGTTGAACTTCATGCAATTTGCACTAGCCCACCTCTCAAGCCTGTCCAGGTTCCCCAGGTGGCATCCCTTCCCTCCAGCGTGTTGACCGTGCCACCGTGCTTGATGTCATCAGCAAACTTGCTGAGGGTGCATTCTACCTCACTGTCCATGACTCCAACAAGGATGTTAAATAACAGTGGTGCCAGTACCAATCTCTGGGGAACACTACTCATTATTGGCCACCACTTGGACATCGAACCGTTGACCACAATCCTTAGCTACATTTCATTAATGAGTGAAGTCTTTGCCCTTTGCCCTTAGATTACACAATCTAAGATCTCCCTTTCACCTTACATGCCCTGTGATTGCCAGGTGGGTACCTGGGAGACTTGACTCTGACATTTCTCCTTTAGCTGGGAAAATATTTTTTTTGTCTTTTTGTTAGTTAGCCAAGAGCTACTGTGTTTGTAGGCTGATTATACCAACAGCCTAAGCAGTTTAATTTCTGTAGTCCAGACTTTTCTTGGAACCTGGACCACACCATGGATCATAGATACTTAAACATTTGCTGTGTGTATATGCATTCAGTCTGATATACAGAGTCCAGCTCACTCTCCGAGACTGAGTCTCATGATGTCTTTGGGTATACGATGACAAAAACAACAGATGGCATCTGTTAAAATAAATAAAAAGCATGTAACAGCGTGACTTAAGAGTGACCAGTGCACTAATGCTTGCAGAGTGCTGTAACCATGTGTTTGAATAGAAATAACTTACCCTTGTGTCTTGGTAGAGCATTACTCCATGGTACAGTGTTCTGGAGGGCCCTGCACATGTAAACCTAGCAGATGATCCTGGAAGTCAACTGGCACTGCCTGAACTGCAGTTGCTTTGTGATGACATGGTGCTCCATGTAAACTAATTACTCTTCCAGATTGGTGAATTCTCTCAAGGTAAAAGTTGTAGAAAAGCATTGGAAAACTATTGGAAAACTATGCAAGGTCAACCAAGACATAGGCAAGTATTAAAACGTATTAAAACTCACTAGAACCAAGAAACTTTGGGTTGTTATGTTTTCTTTTTTGTTTGGTTTTTTTTTGTGTGTGTGTGTTTTTTTGTTTGTTTGGGTTTTTTTGTTTGTTTGTGGTTTTTTTGGTTGGTGTTTTTTTTTGG